>JASDQU010882955.1:11959-31160 GCA_032191745.1 Picea mariana
AAGTGACTTTTCCTAAGTATTTTGGCTTAATTCATCATTTAGCCATTAATTCCTCCTTATTTCTCCATCTTGTTCCCTGTTTGTGCCTGACTATAGTCTACGGGAACATATAGACTACTAAGTCACTCCCGACTGGCCTACTCTTGGGGACGGGACATCACACAATGCTTCCTATTGAATATGAGATTCAATCTTAAGAGGATTGAGGCAATCCTAATCTCCAATGATATTATGGGAATTTCTATTATTCTTCAATTCATATTTGTAATGTTTTACAAAGAAGAAGAGTGTCATACATTCCCAAAATATCATGAAGATGTGGCTAAAATTTTACATTTGGGTGCTTCTCTATTACTGATAGTTTTGAAAAATATGTATTATTGTTAGAGCTTCTATTATTAGACAGTTTGGGATCACCTTCAACTATAAGAGAAAAAGAAGAATGGTAGTTCAATATTCAAGTCCCAATGTCTTTCACTATTCTTCAAAAAAATCGTTCTTCTTTCTCTTCATCTTATTTATGAGTCTATTGGCTACGATCTAGCTACTCTTGTAGGTCACTAAAAGGTATTAAGTTGTGACATTTATCTCATGTTCCCATAGGTTCTTTTGGAAATAGTTTGATCTAAGATGGGTTTAGACTATGTTTGTAACAAAATTGATTAATTGAAGACATCTTGTTGGATCATATTTAATATTCATAAATCAACAACAACAAAGACATTACAAACATGTGTGGGAATTAGAATGGAATAATAGTCATTGTATTGTTAAAATTCCTGAACATAGATCTGCATTATTGCAAATCCAAGGTATCTTAAAACTGAAAACCTATTAAAACAATGAGTAAGAATGCTAGATCTAAAAATGCATAGATAGCTAACAAACAGAAGTCCTTCATCAATTGTCAGCTACCATTTGTCCTTATTAGTTGGGACATTCTCCTAAGTAAGGTTATTTTCTTTTTAATTGTCACCATCATCAAAAACAATAAATTTAAAAAAAAATAGGATTGCCTTGGCTTAACCTTGGCATGGAGGAAAAAACTTCATATCCACAATTTGATGCAAAGATTACCAAAAAAATTCCGTTAATACTCCAGAGAGAGTTTTTCACAGATTTCATTTCTATCCCTACAAATCTAGAAAAATTCTCATCAAAAATATTCTTTCTTACCAACTTCTTTTGGATGATGAAATAATAATTACATCACCTCATCTTCAGTTTGATCAACTATGAAAATTCCCTTCAATCTCCTACAAGAATATTCGTTGAATTTTCACTTAACACAACATCAACCAAAGAATTTGGATCTTCTACTTGGATATTATTCTCTCTAAATAAAGATTGTTGCTCTATCCTCAAACATACAAAGCGGTAGGTATTTTCTAGCTGTTGGACTAGTAGGTTTGCAAAATATGGTTAAATGTTTCCCTATACTTGCAATTACTAACCAACATTCAAATTTTATCTTTGACGTTGGATTACATTTTGTAGCAACCTTAATATTTGACGAACAAATCGAGTTACATGTTAAGTCTATTAACTATCTCAGTTTGTAAGTGTTTGATATGTAGTTTGATTCTAAAAGCTTAAATGGTTTCAAATAAGTTGGTTATCAAATTTATCTTTGTATAGTGCATGGAAGGTGAAAGGTTGTACCTTGTAGCAAATTTCAATGTAAGGATCACTAAGATCTGTCTAAACTCTATGATGTTTGAAATTGGTTATAGCGTTTGGTTACGTTATATATATATATATATATATATATATATATATATAACGTTCAAAGCCTTTAAGAATCATATGAATTGATTGAGGTTTAGAACTTCAATTAGAGGTCTTGAATCACTGAGAGAAACAAAGTACATCAGTGACACACCATTTGCAAACTTACCATCAACCAAGCTATTTTTAAAAATACATTCCATCAACAATTTTAAACTTTCATTTATACAAAATATATCTATATATGATTCTAAGTAGGGAGATCTCACATTACATAATACAATTCCCAATTTTATGAAAACTGATGAAAAATGTTCTAAATGGGCAAGTTCTTTAACAAATTCATGTCTAAAGTTTAAACATCTACAATTACAATATATTTTAGACTTACATTATTTTAAAAACCAATCGAGAAAATACAAGGAAAACTAATCATTGCTATCTTAATTCTTTGCTACGAGGAAACAAACAGAGATAAAGGTAAATACCTATCAATACAAATAGAAACCCTAGTAAGTGTTCACTGCCAGAGCCTCATGCCTTGTTGCATTGGGAACTAATTGATTCTGCAAGTGAAATCTATAAAATTTCAAGTTGAATCACATTAACTTGCTCAAGAATATCTCAAGTTCTCACAAACCAGCCAAACCTTTGGCTATACAATACAAAGCATGCATCATAAAGCTCCAATTCGAACCCAATGCACACATGGGCAAATCCCATATGATTTATACCCTATGGGAGGGCCAAATTTCTCCTAGAAATCCCCTTGTTCTTTGGAAATAAGGCAAAGGGAATTTTGTAGCTTCCCAGTTCCCATACCACAAAATTGGGGTGAATTAAACCTAAACCTCTATTTTACCAAATGGGAGGGCGAAGATGCTACCAAAAAATCCCATATTTCTAGAAATGGGGTGAATGGAAGCTTGCAACTCAACATAATTTTTTTTCTCTCTCCCTCGTAAAAACATGGGCTAACCCTTTATATGATTTTTATTTTAAAATAAATTAAGGGCTAATGATATACATTTTAAAAATTCACTCCAATACAAAAAGTTCGAGAAATTTCGCCCCTTAAATCATCCTTGGGGTTATACATGGTATGTTTTGTGGTCCTTCCATGGTGGTTGATGGTTTGAGAGCTAATTCCCGAAGAGGAGGGGCTACGAGATGAGTTATTGGGGGTAGTTACACAAAGAAAGGTATAACTAAATAAGGTACATCCCAACACCACAATACTCAAAGGTGAGTGAGGAAGTTGAACCGACGAGGCGATTAAATTAGGAATATCTCCCAACACTAGTGGGAGGCTAAGAAAGCATCTGGAATGGTGGGGATTTTGTGGTTCCCTTAAGGTTTTGGACTAGCTCAAAAGAGTGTGAGTTTTGATGAGAGAAAATGAACAAGTGCATTGTATATTTTATGGACTATCTCAACACTCTCATTTACAGTTGCATGTAATCAATGATCATACATAAAACAACTAAACAAGTAAAAATTTAAGGTAGTTTTGTTTTTTTCTGCATGGGAGAAACAAAATAAAATTCATGTGTCCTAAAAGATGTAGCATCTTCCTCTCAAAATAGCATTGGGCCTTCCAAAATCACTCAACAATGGGGAATAAACCCACCAGAAGAGGAACTAGTGAAGGTATGGACAATCAATTATAATGAGGGGTGAAGGGGGAATATCCCGAAAGTACTGGCGATAGTTCTCAACAACTGTTCAAAATCTGATTGAGGTGTGATTGCATCCAAAAATCGCCACCTAGGTGGAAAAACCTAGATTTGGAAACTAAGCTACCTAGATCAAGAACGACACTTAGATTTTCATCCTAAGAAATGGTTCATGAGATGGATGCTTTCCAAGGGTTGGGTGACTCAAGGAGGCACATACAGAATAACCCGACCTCGACCTTCAACCCTTCACCGGTACCCCCCTTCCTTATGGTGTAAGAATTTTTGATTTAGAGGATTTTAATATCCTATTTTCCAACTTATAAGTTTCAATGAGAAATTATAAGGGGGAGTTAATTGGATTCCTATCCCCGAGATTTTAAATTAGACTACAAATTTCTTTTGTGGTCCTCCTGTGAAGGTTAAAGATGAATTATTTAATGGTTTCTTTTAGGATTTGAGATAGGATATGAGATTGAGGTCATGACCCAACTTGGTTTTTTAAAATGGTGTGGAAAATTTCCAAAGATATATGAAGTCTTTCTGATTCTTTGAGATCGCTTATGGGCATGGGGAGAAGAGCATATATGAATCCAAGTATACGATAGAAGTTTTGAGTGTGTGGCAAGGTTCTTTTGTGTGCAAGAAGTGATTGTGTCAAATGATTTTCAATAATTTAGTGATCAAAATTTTAACATGTGGACATCACTTGGTCCTTTACAAATATTTTTTAATTTTAACTCTAAATTTAAAGACAATCCTTGTGAAATTTTAAAACCCTTAGATCACTAGCATGGTGGCTATGTGGGCCTTTAGTCTTGGTCCGTTAATCTTCCTAGAATGTTATCTAATCTAACAAAGATTCGAAACTATCCCTAGATTGCAGACATGTGGGCATGTATGGGCCCTTACAAATCCTTTAAACTTCCTAGGTTGTTTTTATTACTTTAAAAACTTCGAAACTATCCTAAGATTGTAAATATGTGGGCATGTGTGGACCTTAAAACTCCTTTAAGATTGTGTTTCAAAAAAAAAAACTAAGAGGTATTGGCCTCTCCTAATTGATTGATTGATTTTTAAAAGGATATGGATATTTCTTAAGAGACTCTTTTCCTAATTCCCCCAGATTACTCAAAGGTGAAAGGGAAAGATCATACTCAAAGATATCAAAATAGTCTCCTAGTCCCAATTTAATGTGATGATTTTTAAAATAAAAGATTTCATTCTAAAGTCCAAATGATATACTAAGCCATCCATGTGGCAACAAGAAAAGGGAAAGATGTTATGGTTCTTTTTATCCCTCTAAATTTCTACATGTGGCTAAGTACCTATGTAATAAAGAACTCAAACTTTTCTTTTTGTGTCTTTACAAAGTGTTGAAAAATAAACCTAGCCTAATTGGTGAAATTGGGCTCAACAATCCTTACAATCAGTGGGAAATAAGACTTCTATGCAGATGCTAGTTGAGACAGTTGCACATAGTGCACAGTTTGTGTGAAATGAAAAGACAGACAATGCACAGTTCCAAGAAACTTACATGTATGTTTTTTTCGAACTCGCACAAAAACAAAGAAATGATGGGATTGAAATTTAAATTGAGCTCTCCAGATTAGAGGCCCAATTCTCACATATGAGGGTTGGACTAGGTCGGTTTTGATCCAGGTTGCAAACATAAATAAGTTAGAAAGAAATCTCTAATATCCTAATTGGGGAGGTTCTTTATCCAATCCCCAGTGGAGTCACCAATCTGTTGTGATCATTTGAGCACTAGAGTGAGAAAAAAAAAGAAACTTAGTTTCCTTGTTAGGCTAAAAAGACAATACATAAATGAGTTAGTCGATTAGTGGTTCAACTAGAGATAAAACAAGAAAGTAAATAACAATAAATAAACACTAAACTAAGCATGTAAAAACTTCAAATGGATGCATGAAAGATACACAAGGAATAGATACCAATAGGATTTATCTTCAAATTGATAACACCTAGTTGAAGTATGGGAAATTATGAGTCCCCTATTCCTCCTTGGGAGGACTCTTGAATTACCTAAATACAAAGCTCTCTTATTCTAACAATGGAAAATGGAAATACAATGGTGAAGACTTGATTTTAAAACAAGAGGAAAGAAATGCAACACTTGCTATGGATTCTCAAGAGGCTCTAAGAGAGTGATGAATTCTCCAAAACCAAATGAAAAACATAAAAATACTCAAAATTATTCTCTTAGTTTTCATACCTTGGTCGTGTATTTATAGGACAAATGCAAGATTTTTCATAACTTGATTGTAGTGTGAATGTGAGTCCTTTGAAGGTACTTCCCATCCTTTCAGTATCCCAATTGTTAGATTTCAGGCTGATTTGATTGTCTTGTATTAGTACACCCCAATCTCGAAGTGGTTGAGGCCTGGCCAATTTCATTAATGCACCTTTTTTGCATCAATATAGGTTCTTATGGAGACAACCACACAAACTGCAAATTTTGTGCATTCAACGTTGTGTTGGTTCACGCGAATGTGCACAAGTAAGCCTTGGGTAAATTGCGCTGAAATTCAATAACTATTTGTATAGTTTTGCTTGCTGAATAGGTTCTATAAATGCTTGAGGTATGTTGATTAATGTGTTGTGTTTGTACTTTCTTCAACCATTGTTTGTATCATTGTGAGGATTTTTTCAGTGATAAGAGTCATCTACCTAGGAGGATGCAAACATTATGCATCATGATTTTCCTATCTATTTGACTAATTTCTTTTACGAGTTAGACAATATTGACTAATTTATCTAAACATATGCATGAGGGTTTTGAAGAGTTGATATGACTAGTACTTAGAGGAGATAAATTCTATTTGGAGGTACATTACCAAGTAGATCATTGCTCTAGATGGATATTTTGATGATAAATCTTGAATTAGATGTGATAGTTGGTACTCCAGGCATAAAGCTAGTGGCTTGATTTTGTTGATGAATCGTGATAAGAATGTCCATGATGTTCATTACTTTGCATGCGTTATATGTTGTTATAACTATCATGTTCACGAAGTTATGCTATTTACATATGTTGTTAGGATGAAAAGCTATGTATTGATAAATATGTGTTGACGTTATATCTCTTATGATGGTATCTCCTAATGTGATGGAATGGAAATATTTTATGATAAGATGTTTTATGATGACATGCGTGAGCATGTGGTGATGACAATGATGTTGTATTATCATGTAGACATGCATGATCATGTGGTGATGACAATGAAGTTTTATTATCATGTAGACATGCGTGAGCATGTGGAATTATTTTTATAAGAAGCTGATATTGTGATTATAACTAATGCATTAGTTGCATGTTGTGAGGTGGTGATTGTCAGGTTTTCCACCAATGGGCCAACAAGGTTGGTTTCTTTCATGATCTCATGGGATCCCATAAGAATGAAGGAAAATAATACAAGTAACATCTTATTTGATGGGGACAAATCAATCAACTACTTATGCCAATAATTCTTATTCCTTGTATTGAAGTTGTCATGTTGAAGTCTAGTGAATGGCTAGAGTGTTACTCATTAGTGGAGTTGTGGGATTAGATTTCTATGCCTAGTGATGTGTACCTTAGGGAGTATAAGGAAGGATTTTTGGTGTATCCTTTTGATATTCCCTGGTTTGGTGTCGTAGATCCTTGATAGAATGATATGTCGAAAGTTGGGAAGAATTTCTTGAGTCTTTCTCACTCTTCTTGGGAGATTTCGATGCCTGGAGATGTGTACTTGAGGGAGTATAAGGAGGGAGTTTTGGTCCATCCTCTCAAGATTCCTAGTGTATGTAAGTATTGATCCAGATGCTTTCTTAGGTATATGAGATGTTGTACCTTAGATTCTTGATAGAGTGAGAGTATTTAAGCTTTGTTCCGAAAGTTAGGAAGGACTTATAGAGTGTTTCTCATGCTTCCTCGGAGCTTTCGATGTTTGCTATGGCCAATGGCCTTATACTAGTACAATAGAGGTTGATGTGGAAGATAAGGATGGACTATCATAATTAAAGTTAACTTCATGTCGAAGTTCCTTGAAGGGGGGGAGTATATAATTCCCCATATTATTATTAATCGGGTAAATAAATAATGATGATAAATAAGTGTAATACCATGGTTTTTATTCCCCATATTAAATAATGTATTTTGTTAATTTATGAAAGGCCAGAGTGCCCAAAAAATAAAAAGAGGTCAGACTGCCTAGAAAATGTAATTATTTGATCATCATTAATAATAAAATACATCATTGACTTCTAGATGGACAAGGACAAGATTTATAGGAAGCTATGATTCCATGAGAGAGGGGGCTTAATGGGATAAGTATTTTATTAAAATTTATTTACCCATAGTTATTTTAATTGAGAGAAGTGGTTACATGAGCTTCTTGGGGAAGGCCATGTGGTTCTTGATTTCCAAGTAATTATATAAACCCATCTTTGGGCTGTTTGGGGGGTTCACACTCTTCATTCTATTCCCTCTCTCCATTCACTCTTTCACCCATTCATCATTTCTCAATCATTTTGATATTGGCTTGAAAAATAAATATGAATTGTTGGAGATAAGCCATTGTTGGATGGTTGTAGTGACTACTGGTGTATTCCATCCATGAATTAATGCCTGCATATTTTCATTGCATTGGAATGTGTTAAGTTTTTCTCACAATTGCAAATCCTAAGAGTCCCATCATGGATATTCTTTATTAGATGCACTTGAGCCCTAGAAGGATGTGGACAACCCGAGGGACTGCATGGAAAAGAAGGGGGTCCATTCTATTGGGTTGTGTAGGTTAGAGAGAAGAGAGATGATGTACTTTGGATTGTTTTTTGTGTAGAAGCATGTGAGAGCTTGAGTGCTGACTGGTTTGGAAAGCTGAGTGACACCTTGGAACAATCCTTGTGGATTCATATCCATTTCTTGGGGGTGACATTGCTGTTGATACTTGGAACAACAATGTCTACATTTGGGTGGAACATCCTTAGTCTGCAACCAGTTGGTGAATCATTTTGTTAAAGATAAGTGTTCTCTGTCATGGTTTCATTTAATTGTATATTTATTGATGTTGTTTATTAATTATTATCTCTAAGATTCATGCTTATAATATGCATGCTTGTTGGTCATTACTATTTATGGAATTATATTCATTTATTTTATGTTGTACTATGAATCTTGATATTTGGATGTGAATCTTTCATGCCTCTTTATTAATTAAAAAATTATTAGAATTCGGAATCATCTCAAAAGTGAGATTTGTAGTAGCCTACCCAACTTGTGGGTGTCTGGGTCGTTACAGATTGGTATCAGATCTATTGGCTTACAACACCGAGCCTTCAAGGGACCGCTACATGCCAGGACAAAAGTTATGGAAGAGAAATAAATTAATGGCTTTTGACAAACATCAAAGGGGTAATTTTTTTTGTTTAAACCCTATTTTTCACCCTGTAAATCAGATCCAAGTTGATTCTCCATGCCCTGACCTTCCAAAAAATTCCTCCATCATGATTAAAGAAAAAAAAGAGATATTTATTCCCAGAAAGAAAACCATCGATTAAAAATAGTCGATCTGAACTTTGCATGGGTTTTCCACCATTGATTTGCGATGGGATTTATTTCTCTATCCCACATGCATGGGGAAATGCTTGAAGGAAGGGTTTATTAACAAAAGGAAACCTTACATTACTTATGTGTAATGAAGAGAGAGATACAAAATATTGTAATGGGTGTAAAATTTTATATCATGGGGTACACCATACTGAAGATCGAGAGATCAGACTATTAACCTGGAGAAAACATGCATTTTAGTGTTGAGACGATCTGGACCATTGATTCAGTGTGGTGAGATATGTTGGAATATTGAGGGGGAGGTAAAATAGTATGATCACTTTGATATCACTTTTAACCACAATATGTAACTGTCAATTTGATCAGTAGTATATCATCAATATATCATGATCAATATAAATCAATAGAGCATAATAGACATCCACGAAAAAAGAGTACACCAGAATTTACATGGAAACCCAAATGGGAGAAAACCAAAAAATGATTTTATTATATATCAAAAGAATACATTCATTGGAAGCACCAACTTTCCAATTCTCCACATGCAACTGGAAGGAGGATATGACCCCCTATTTATAGGATCCAACCTGAAGGAAACTACAACTCCTTGAATTCTCTAGCTCTAAGAAGAAGCAGGCTACAACCACCTGAATTCGATGTCTCTAACCAAAAGTAGGCTACAACCCCATGATTCTTAAGCTCCAACTCCCCGTGTTCTTTGGCACCAATCAGAATGAGGCTATGACCCATGTTCCTTTCCCCATCCTGCTACCCTGTGTTAGAACAAGGTTTTCCTCACCCTATGCAATCTTGAAGAGAGGGCCTTACTCCATTTCCCTATGCAAACTTGATTTCCCTGATTAATGAATCTAGAGACAAAAATAAATATTTTTCCACTTGTATGCACCTTGCAAGTTATACAACATGTGTATATGCTAGCTGCTCCACTACAGCTCGCGTACATTAGGATATGTGCCAGAAAATCAAAAATAAATGTTAGGTTTCCATGTCACGACAAAAGATCTCTGATCCTTGGCCTTCCATATATTGGAAATGTTTCGAATCAACCCTTCAGTTGCATTTTGAAGGCTATTAAGAAGCCAATTCTGAGCAATGGAAAAGAGGAGAGAATTCAACTTTGAGAGCACAGTTACTTTGGAGAAATTATTACTTCATTATTGAGTTTGCATCCCTTTGTCCTTTAAGTTTGAACACAATATTCATCTCCCAAGCTCTTCCCTTATTGATAGAGAACCTCTTTGTCTCCCTTCTATGAGCTTTCCTTTTGTGGAGGATTGAAGTGGTGGAGGCCCAGTTGGAAGGAACTCGGTTTCTCGGTTTTGAACCATGCTGATATGGAAGTATGTAATGTTTTCACTTCTGCTGATCATTTATTAATAGAAATTCTCCTTTCCCGTCCAATTGATATATTGCAAATATATGTATAATGATCCATGGGAATGTTTGTTTTGAATATTAATGGATTATTCTATCTAATGTGCTAATGTGTTATATTATCACTATATGCTTATTTTGCTTGTTTTTTGAGAACTTGTTGCAGGTATAAAGTTTTGGGTTGAAGTGCTCAACAGTGGACATCATCAAACATTTGGATGAGGTAGGTCTATTTATTACCTCCTTTTCACACTAGTTTATATAACATATGTTGGAGCTGAGTCAATTTCTACAGTCACTCATGTCTATTGTGGTTCACCCTAGCCATAGAGAGATTTTCCTCGTAATAGAATTGGTGACCGTACTGGGGATGAATCTTCTTTCTTAGGGTCTGAAGTACTTTTCTCCTTAGATTTCTCTCGTTTCTATTGTGGTTCTTGTTGTGTCACTGCTTGACAGATCCTATTCACTCTGGTTCTGAGTTTTCAACCTTTTTTCCCTTGCATGGCCTTGTTTCAAAGCATATACATGCCTTTTTGCTTGATAGTCGCGTACATATGCATGTTGTCTCATTGCAAGTTGCATATATAGGCACAGGTTTCCCAAACAGTCGCATACACCTTTCTTCCTTGCTGTTTTTCTTGGTCTAGTGTTTGTTGGGTGGGATTTTATGCTTGCTGAGCCTTCTTAGGTCTCTCTAGTGCTTGTTGAGTGCTTGTGGGATGACAGGAAACCCTCTTTTTGTTGAATTTTTGGGCGAAGTTTTTCTCTTCATATTTTCATTTTTATTGTCCTTGTACATTGGGCTGGGTGCTTTGCTTCTTGATATCCTACTTGAGTTGTCTTTCTTTTCTACACAGTAGGTTTATATATCAAGTTACTTTTCAGTCCATGCATTTTCAGTTTTGATAAATTGAAAATACAAAAAAATAGTCATTTTGCATTGCTTGGCATTTTTGTCTTTTGAATCTTTATCATTAGCTTCGTACATACAATGAAAGATTGCATCTTTACTTTTGAATCATACATTTGAATTTGGAAATTGCATAATTTTTCAGGAGCATATCATTCATCAAAAGTTAAAGTTAGGAATTTGCATTATCTTCATATTTACTTTCTTGCAGAGTCATAACACCATTGGTTTCATTACCATATACATTTTTGAGTAATCACAGCCATAAAATCAATGCTATAATTTAAAATTTATTAGTAACGATTTTATTTTCTAGGGTACACAAACTAGTCTAGGATTTAGTGCCTTGGAATAGGATTTTGTTAGTAAACTTATCCAAGGAAATTAAATCAACATATGTGTCTGAGTCATGGAGTGGATAAATCCATTGTATAATTGGTAAGATAAGGAGGCTCTGCTCACACTGAAGTTAATCACGAGGTCATGCGAAGTTGGTTGAAGGGATATCCCCCGGATACTCGCCTAGTGTTAGAGATATTTCTGTAGATTTATTCATATTTGGGGATCTTGCTAGTGCCCATACCTCTGTGAGAGGTCGTTCTTTCAAGGTTTTGGGTTTTTTTACCCCGCACATACAGTGATCTAGACTTACGACTTCTCACCTGTGCATCAATTATATAGTGTTTTATTAGTTGATTGACTTAGGCATCTCATAGGTTACTTGTAGGGGTTATTCTACAGGTACCCTGGGACAGGAATATGGGTCAGGAAACACACAAACTTTATGGAGGTTTACCTCTCCAGGGGGATCTGACCAAATGGTTTTTAAGCCCACGAGGTCCCCTATAATTGATTCTATTACCTCCTATCTTTAGCAGGGAGTCTCAAGTCCCTCTTGGATGAGACATACCTTCTTTAGGGAGGGAGGCCACTCAACCACTTTAGCCCGTTTGCATGCATATTGGTTGTTTGACTTTTGGTGTGCTCTTTTCTTACTAGTTGACCTTAGGAGTTTATATTGAGTTCTTTTTATCATGGATAACAGAGTCCCTTTGGCTCCTTTCTTTATCGCTACCTACCCCATGATGCCTACTTAGTTCATGGGGGTAAATCCTTTTGTTTCTTATAATGGTATGCAAAACTATGATACTCAGTCCATGCCTTGGGACTCTAGTCAGTTTTCTGTTGATATGCCTTCACCCATGCAATCCTCTCCCTGGTCCACATATATGAATCCTAGCATTGGACTTGGGGTAATCATGGCCCCGATACTTACATCCTCATTGGATATGATTCGTATCCCTCAACCGATTTTCATGATGGGAGGTTGGAACATCCCCTCTCACGGATCCAATCCTAGTCATGCTCTTTCAGGAGCCAATACTCAGATGGGTGCTTATTCTACTTATGACACTCCATCCATGTATCCTCCACCTGCCATGTCAGTTCCTCCAAACACTTCTTCCATGGAGAGTTTGCATATATCCCCGAGTATCTCTCATAGGGAGAATCTGTTTTACAGTTCGGGCTATCCTCTTCATGGAACCCCTTCACAAGTGGGCAACATATATCATCACTTGAATATTCCCTATCATACTTCCATCTCTTCAAAAACTTTATTGATGATTCCCATTCAAACCTCTCTAAATCAATTAAATGGAGGATACCACATTCCTGGATAGGGACAATGGGTAAACTAAGACCCATCCCGGCCTGTGATGTTTCAAAGTCAATCTTTACCTAGACCTTGGCATGAAATTCCACAACTTGCTGCTAGCCCAGTCATTGTTAGTCATACTGGTGCCCCATCACTAGCATCTATCAGTTATGTTGGTAATGGGTTAACTACTTCTGCAAGTCTCATTGACAATTCACACCTGACTGCTACTAGTCAAGATGGGGACACCATTATTATCACCACGAGTCCTAGCAATGTTGCATCTCCAACCTCTGTACGTCATGTAAGAGATGGATCTCCCGCCTATGCCTATCATGTCATGTTGAGAGTATGTCACCAGCCTTTGTGAATGATGTTGGAGACATTGAGAAACCTAGATGACTCAAATGTAAACCTAAGTTACTTTGCAGGACTTGCGAAGGAAATCACCTTACTTGTCTATGTCCAATTACGGTGGGGATACCAAAAGCATGGGGCTCACCCAAGGGCCCTTCGTATTCTAAGGCATTAGTGGTTTCTCCTCACACTAATTCTCTTTTGATCAACTTGGTGGTCCCACCGACATGATCCTCTCCTGACCTCACCCCCTTTGTCGAGGGTGAAGTTTCTCTTACCCTATTACTATGCATCCTCCTCAACCTATAATTGAAGAAGAAGTCACACCAGTGAAATCTCTGGTCAATCATACTCTCTCTGAAGAGTATGATGCATCTTTCGATCATATCGTCAACATTCCTAATCCCGTGCCTTATGAACAAGAGAGATTTTTTCTTTCACTAATTCCTCTCCCTCCTGGTTTTGAAGATATCACCTTTGACTAGTATAGTCCTACAAGGTATCCAATACCCCCGCCTGTGTCTTTTCCATTAAGAGACATGGTCCGATCTATCATGGAGACTATATCCTGAGTTCATGCTTTATCCTCCTTGACTTGGAGAGCTCTGGGTTTTCCCAAGCTTGTGTCGACTCTTCGTAAGATACTGACATATCGCAGAAGGCTGGTATGGGAGCCTTGGCCTCCCCCTTTACATGCTGATTAGAATAGTGCCAATGAGTCTTAGTTAAACTCTTTTCCGACTAGTCGAAATAGAGAAAATATTTTCGAGTGATTTGTATTGGATTTGAAAGATCATGAGTCTTAGTTAAGCTCTTTTTTGACTTGTTACCAAAAATAGAAAAGATCGTCGAGTGAACTTGTCATTTTCACACTCGTAAATTGGATTTGAAAAGACGTATAATTTGCACAAGTTTACCATTTTTTACACCAAGTAGCCTAAAAAAAATAACAAAAGACATTTTTTGGCATTAAGTTGTGATTTAATCTCATGCCCGTTCTTGTAGTATTGATCCTATAGCCGGTTCTCTCTTTGCATTATAAACCATTTTCCTCAGCATTTTTGCATCCTCAACCAAGAAGAGCCTTGTTTATATCCTTTTCAATTTGACACTCTATACCTAGGAGGGAACATCCCCTGAGTGTCCATATCCCGCATTCACTTCCCTGCATTGAGAATAGGTATGTTCCACTACTGGAACTAGTTTTTCTTACTTGCAACACTCGTTTCCTCCTATGTATCATAACATTCGTTTGTTATGAAAAAACAAAAAAAGACGGGTGAGAAGGGAGTACTATATTATATTTGGCAGCAGTCGTGTCACCTTTGAACATAGCACAAAGTTATTTGAGTCAATTCCTCATATTGTTGGGATTAGCATGACCTTAGGAAGATGAACTCATTATAGAGCCTTCTCTATCGACTGGTTATTCTTCCAGTCCCTACAAAGAACTCCATTGATGCCTCTTTCATATCATGGTTTTATCTTTGGGTCTATGCTGCCAGAGTTCACCATATGTCTCATGCTCTTGTTCAAAGGAAGTCTATCAACCTATGTCAGCCACTCCTCAAAACTCTTGACTTTGCATGTCGGCCATACCCTTAGTTTGTCTCAGAATCACATGGTAATTTAGTCCTATCACACACCCTGGTCCTACTTTCATCAGTGGTAGGTAACCTTGAACCCAACAGTCGACATTTCATCATTGGTCATTGACTGGGTGGTTTCCCTTGTGTTCGATGACAAGACATCTATTCACACATTGGGATTCATGTAGTGTCTTGGATGCCATTAGCCTTATTGGTGGTCTCCTTGCCTTTGTTAGCATTTTTCATCATTGGATGCTATTCAGAGGGTCTTTTTCGTGTACCGCTTACACTTGGCACATGCAAAATATGCACAGGGTTGTTGGTTCATGAACTTGTTCTTCGTCTAATTCCCACCAAACCATGAAGATCTTTCTTTGTACCTCGTGCTGACTGATGAGAGATGCCTTAATGCTCTCCTTTCAACGGGTCTCTTTCCATCGACATCATCCCATTATCTAGAAATAAGATTTAGAGTCTTATGAGTACCTTGAGTTTTGCAGTCATTAGTGGCAGGCACTCCCACCATCGACAGTTGGGAATACATCAATGTCTCCTGATCGATGGATTATTCAAGTGTTCGACACCAACTACTCTATTCACACTTGTAAGAATGTACTCGGTGCCTTGATACCTACTTTCATTATCGGTAGGTTGTCTCGCGTTTGTTAACAATATACATCAATGACCGATAATCAAACAATGTCTCATTATGTTCGGCCTCAACTCCTTTATTCACATGATGTAGAATTGCACCTTTGGCAGATTGGGTAGAAGACTTGAAGACACCATTATGTGGCTGCAACTTTCCCAAGCTGTTGCATCCTTTTCATTGGACCAATACCTATATGACTTCAGTGATCATGGGAGATCATATTGTACTCCATGGTATACAAATATCTTCAGATTGATTTTGAGACTGGTTTTACTGGGCCTTGTTCATGACAATGATAGTTATTGGCATGTAACCGCATTTGAATTTTCTTATTTTATGGCCATAAACACTTGTTTGGTATATTTTTCACATGGATATGGAGTGTATTCTTGGCAAGCATGTATGCAAATTCAGTACAAAATGTAATGAGCAATTGAGTTCGTCCAAATGGTTCTCTACCACTCCACTTTTGGGTTATTTATAATGTATTTCGGCCATCACAGATACTCCTATGACCTCACACATTAGGGGGCATCTGTTAGAACAAGATTTTCCTCACCCTATGCAATCTTGAAGAGAGGGCCTTACTCTATTTCCCTATGCATACTTACTTTCCCTGATTAATGAATCCAAAGAAATAAATAAATATTTTTCCACTTGTATGCACCTTGCAAGTTATACAACATGCGTATACGTAGGCTGCTCCACTACAGCCCACGTACATCAGGATATGTGCCAGAAAATAAAAAAATAAATGTTGGGTTTCCATGTCACTACAAAAGATCTCTGATCCTTGGCCTTCCATATACTAGAAACGTTCCAACTCGGCCCTTCAGTTGCATTTTGAAGGCTATAACGAAGCCAATTCCGAGCTATGAAAAAGAGGAGAGAATTCAACTTTGAGAGAAAAGTTACTCTGGAGGAATTATTACTTCATTATTGAGTCTGCATCCCTTTGTCCTTAAAGTCTGAACACAATATTCAGCTCCCAAGATCTTCCCTTATTGATGGAGAACATCTTTGTCTCCCTTATATGAGCTTGCCTTTTGTGGAGGATTGAAGTGGTGGAGGCCTAGTTGGAAGGAACTCGGTTTCTTGGTTCCAAACTATGTTGATACGAAAGTCTATAATGTTTTCACTTCTGTTGATAATTTATTAATAGAAATACTCCTTTCCCATCCAATTGATATCTTGCAAATATATGTATTATGATTCATGGGCATGTTTGTTTTGAATATTAATGGATTATGCTATCTAATGTGCTAACCTATTATATTATCACTATATGCTTTTTTTTCTTGTTTATTGAGAACTTGTTGCAGGTATAAAGTTTTGGGTCAAAGTTCTCAATGGTGGACATCATCAAATGTTTGGATGAGGTAGGCCTCTTTCTTACCTCCTTTGCACATTAGTTTATATAACATATATTGGAATTGAGTCGATTTCTATAGTCACTCCTGTCTGTTGTGGTTCACCCTAGCCATAGAGATATTTTCCTCGTAACACCCTGAAATATAAGTGTAGACCAAACTGTCACTACCACTGAAACTGTCACTACCTATGATAATCAAACTGTAATCAACCTGTCACTGTCACATAAACCTTTAACCTGTCACTGTCACATAAACTTGTAACCTGTCACTATCCCTATCACTATATATATCAAATAGATATACTCATATAGACCATATCAACATCAAGTATCCAAACCATGTACCTCAAGTATGCATCATACCATATACCATAAGATATACCCCTTAATGTCATAAATATGTTCCTCTAGTAATGAACCATAAAAACCATATACAATGTACCAAGGATGTGTCTCAATCATGTATCGATGATATCAAAACATGGACCTCAACCATATGCAACCATAAACCAAAAGGGCCTCCAAGACATACCTCAAGCATGTGCCATACCTTCCATGATACAAGCCTCAACCAAACATATAAAAGACATACCTTTACTCATGAAGAATATTTGAAGCATATCATCATAGACCAACAAACCAACTTGTGCATATCATATTCAACAAACAAGATTTGGTATCTTCTTCAAGGTATTTTCACAAATCTGGGACCTGTCCTCACTGTAACTCGGAGATGTACACACCTTTCTTCACTGGAACTAGCGGATGTTCATGCATTCCTTCACTGTAACTTGCCGATAACCTAATAAATTTATCTTCTCTTTGAATTCCCTTCACTACCTTAGACTATACTTCTACAAACTTCGCTATCTCAAATATACCACAAAAATATTTTCCAAAAACACTTGAAAGATAGATAATCATTGAACTTGTGTGTGTATTTTGTGAAGGACTTTTTGTAGTGTATTTATACTTTTTCAACCTAAATTCTTCCCTTATTTTAGGGGTTTTTTGTTACAACCACTTTACCCTTTGACCAAGACTTGTAACTATTTAGGGGCTCCATAACCAATCTTTAGGTATTCCATATTCATGACCTCATGATAACCCATCAACCGTGAGGAACCATGTAGCATACAACCTATAACTAGAAACAACATGAAAATGACTATCCATATATGAATATATTATCTGCATTCACATTGTCGTTCATGACAATACTCCTCAAACAAATTTAGGTTTCATGACCCTACCTATGGGTTTCTGGTAGACTTCTTCAAAGCATCTTCCCATGAGGGCCATTCTTAAAGATATGCCATAAGGGGACCACTTTGGAGACTTCTCCAAATACACCCATCACATTGGTTGACATTAATGACAACCAATTCTTGTTGACATCAATGATAACCACTGGCCAATAATCTACCCATGTGGCATTGATGGAAACACTGATGGCACGGTAACACTCATTCTCTCCCTATGACCATCACTCCCCCTATCTCCATGCATCCATTCTTTCTCTTCATTTCCATGAATCTATTATTTCTCCCCATTTGACATCAATGGAAAAGGGTAGTGCTCCTTGTGGATGCTCCCCCTATCTACAAGCCTTTGCTTTCTCTTCATGGTGCTTCTTTGTGTAAATATCCGATGCATATGAAAATCATTCAAAATATTCTTTACTTAGATTCTTCATGTCTTCTGTTTCTCCCCCCCTGTCTTATTGTGCCTCATGTCATTTTAATTACCATGGGGAACAAACTACTCCAAGTTTATTTCAAAGATACTCAAAAATATTCCTTGGAAGAGGTGTGGTGAAGATATCTACAATCTTCTCTTTTGTCCCAATGTACTCTACCTTGATTTTCTTCTATGTAANCCACACCTCTTCCAAGGAATATTTTTGAGTATCTTTGAAATAAACTTGGAAGAGGTGTGGTGAAGATATCTACAATCTTCTCTTTTGTCCCAATGTACTCTACCTTGATTTTCTTCTATGTAACATGTTCTTGTAGAAAATGAAACTTGATCAGAATGTGCTTCGTCTTAGAATTCAATACTGGATTCTTGGATATATTGATATCATTGGTGTTAGCACAAAGTATTATAATTATAGGCTCATCATATTCCACATGTATATCTTGTAAGGTTTTCTTCATCCAGAGAACTTGAGTGCAACATGTTTCCGCTGCAATATATTATTCTTCTTCTTTGGAGAAAGATAATGATGTTTGTTTCTTGCTCAACCATGATACCAGACACTCACCTATGTATAAAGTTGTTCCACTTGTAA
>JASDQU010882955.1:31210-46186 GCA_032191745.1 Picea mariana
GTAAGTGACCAAACATAGATCATTCCATTTTGGATACCTTAATACAAAATATTCTATTGCCTTGAGATATTTGAATATTCTCTTTAATGCCATAACATGTGTTTATTTTGGTGCTACTTGAAATCTTGCAACCTGTCCAAATGATAGCATCAACTATGGTCTTGACACTATCACACAGAGTAAGCTACTAATCATTGATATGTAGAGTCTCTGATATGCATCTTTCGATTCAACTTCCTTGCTAAACTTGCAACTTGTCTACATAGGAGTAATTACAGGTTTGCAGTATTCCATTCCAAATTTCTTTAGAAATTCTCCTATATACTTACTCTGGGAGATGAAGATACCTTGATCACACTGACATATCTGTAATCCCAAAAAGAAAGTCAACTCACTGAGAAAAGACATTTATAACTCATTGTTCATGTCTTTGTCAAACCTCCGAATCATCCTATCATCATTGCTCCCAAATATAATATCATCTAAATAAACTTCAACTATCGATATACTGTCTCAATCCACTTTTTTGTAGAGATTTGTGTCTGCATTTCCCTTCCTGAATCCTTATTTCTGTAGATATCTGTCCAATCTTGAATACCATTCTCTATGGGCCTGCTTGCTTCCATACAATGCTTTCTTTAGTCTGCAAATATAATATTCCTTTTCTGATAGTAGAAACCCTTCATAATGTTTGATGTAGAATTCTTCTTCTATTTATTCATTTAGAAAGTTTGATTTTACACCCATCTAGTATACCTTGATTCTTTTAGAAAATGCATAGGCTAACTTCCATCCTGGAAAGTGGGGTAAAGGTCTCTTCAAAATCTATACCTTCAATTTAATAATATCCTTTGCATAGTAACCTTGCTTTGTTTTTGGTTACCTGTTCATCCTCATTCTGTTTGTTCCCGAAAACCCACTTTGTACCAATCATGTTCTTTCTCTTCAGTATTGGAACCAATTCCCATGTGTCATTATTCTCTATATCTAATCCAATTCATCATCTGTATCCTTGATCCAATGTTCATTCTTGTTGGCCTCTTCAAAACTGTTTGGTTCAACTGTAGATAACAATTCTAGGTGTTGTTGTTTTGGTGAAAGTATTCTTCTTTGTGTTTCAACTCCTGCATATTCATTCCCAATAATATGTTATAGTGGATGATTTTTATGTACTCATTGGCTAGGTGTCTTAGGAGGTATCTTCTTCTCATCTTCCTCTTGATCTAATTCCGACTACTCTTCTTCTTCTACTTCTTTTTCTTTTATATATTCCTTGTCATTATGCTATTTTGATTCTTTGCTTCCTTCTTTTCCCTTTCACACATATGTCTTGTCAATCATTACATTGATGCTTTCCATGATTTTTTTGAGTCTTGGACTGAAGCATTTTTATTATTTTCTTTTGCTCGAATACCCAACTAATATGTTCATATCAACTCGGGAGTCAAATTTTCCAAGACTGCTATATTCTCTTTTGATATAACATTTGCTTCCAAATACTCTGAAATTCTTCACATTTTCTAGTATTCCTTTTCATAACTTGTAGGGACTCTTGTCATTGTTACTTATGAGCATTCCTATGTTCATGATGTGGAATGTTGTATGTACTTCTTGTTCCCAAAAGATGTCATTCAACTTGGAATCTTTCAACATGGTTCTAGACATTTCCTGTATTGTTCCGTTCTTCCTTTCGACAACTACATTTTGCTAAGGTGTATTGAATACCGATAAATATCTCCTTATTCCCTGTTCGCCACAGAAATCCATGAATTCCTTTGATGTGAACTCTCCTCCATTGTATGATATTAAGCACTTGATTTTCAAATCCATCTCAGTTTCAACCATCTCTTTGTATATCTTGAAGTGTTTGAATGACTCTAAATTTTTCATGAGAAAAACAAATGCAGTTATTCTTGTGTATTCATCAACTCGTATAATAAATTATTGTTCTCCATTTAATCCCATGATTCTCGTAGGTCCACATAGGTCAGTGTGTACGATCTCCAATGGTTTTGTAGTGGAGTACTCTTTTGATTTGAACTTGGTCCTAGTTTGTTTTCCTTGTAGAAAATGATCACATAGATTATTTGATGGCTTTGAGATCTCAAGAATTTCTGATCTAGGTGGATATCGATGGCCACCCACCTATTCCAACTAGCTCAAAATAGTCTTCTATCAATTTACTATTTTTAGTGGTTTTTCGGTTCCTAAAATTCTAGGGCCATTTTGAGGGCTTAAATGAAGTTTTTTCTAGATCAAGCACCTCAAATATAGTCAAAGGATTTTATTTATCCCCCAAAATGAATCTCCTCGACAATACCTTTGCAACGAGTTATCGTGTGCCCAAAATGGAGATCGTATTCCAAAGTTACGCCCCCAAGAAGTTGATACACCAAACTACCCAAAACGGGCTCCACAAAACTGTTGACTTTTCATCTTCATGGGTTATGGTTTTTGGTTTTATTTATGTTAAAAATGACTTTAGAGCCTCATTGTAATAATATTCTTTCAAATGTGAGTAGCTATCACATCTCTTCTCAGAGATAAGCTGCCACCATTCTAGAGAGTCTTTCACTATGCATTTATTCAGTTTTGTACATTTCGCTCATTAATAGAAATTGTGTATTACTATATCTTTGTGTTTATGTATATATCTATGATAAATATATGTTATATTATTGGATGTATGATATATCTATGTGAATTTATTTATTATATCACCACTCTCTTTTTATTCTGAAAATAATCTGGATCAATGGTATCAGAGCAGACTGCTCTTGATCGTGTTTCAGTGCATGTCCCTGAACGAGGTCCGAGTCTAAAAATTTGGGTATCAATATTGTCTGTATTGAGGGAAATCACTCTCGCAATACCAAGAAACCCTCCATGGCAGAAGAAAATAAAAATGAAGAAGTACAATATTCTATCAGTCTATTGATTGAGCAAGCTCTCATGTGATAGCGGGAGGAAATGATGGAGAATTTTTCCCACATCCTTCAATGACTATCGATAATAGCAGGCACGTTTTTATCAAGAGGCCACTTTGGAAGAACCTTTCCTTTCAAGGTACAATTCAATTTTTATATTCCTATATTTGAAGGTCAAATATATGCGGATTCCCTAAAAAAATGGTTAAATCTGCTATAAGTTTATTTCTCTTTTCACAATTTTTTCGATAGGGAAAAGATCACCTTCACACTCTTTAAGGCTCTCCCCCATGTCAAACATTGGTGGGAAAATTACTGGGAGAAAATTTCCACAGAGGAGTCTGGAATATATGGGGCCGAGCCCACTTGGGATTTTTTTTTTTGGATGCGGTCAAGGAACAATATTACCCTAGTAACTATGATGACCAGTACATGAGATGGACCACACTGCGTCAAGAGAGTTTCCAAGCAATGCTGAAGTTCACAAATATCTTCCATATCTTGTGCACCAAGATGGGTATCAAGGACTCTAAGTGAAATTTGGTTTTGAAATACTGTGGGGCTCTACACAAATACATCCAAACTAAAATGGATTTTCTGGACATCTCATCACTGGGTGTTGCTTATTGATATGATGTTAAATTGAGAAGAAATTTAAGCACCAAAACAATCCAGTGTTCAGATCTGAAAATCAACAACAACAAAAGAATTAGGGTTTTTGACTAATCCAGGTCATTGGGTTAGGTTTTTGTATGCCTTTGTCTCCTATATGTATTTTTTATTGTAAACATTGTAACACAATGAATGAATATAGAATATGTTGGTTTTACCAGTTTGGGTTTCCAGGGGAAAAATCTCTGTGTAATGTTTTTATTTGCCATTGTATCTTTTCTGTTCTTTTCTGAATATCTATTTGCAGTAGATATTGTACAAGGTTAGAATTTACATTTGGTATCAGAGCTTTATTGGCTTCAGGGGGACGCCTTTGCGATCAAGGGTTTGGCTTGAGACTGTGATAAGCCTTGTTACAGTGGGAGATCTGCGATATTGCTTTTTCAGGTGAAAAGAAATGGCAAGCAATTTGAAGATGGAGATCGAGAAGTTTAATGGGAAAAGTTTTTAGTTGTGGAAGCTCAAGATGGAAGATCTGTTGGTGGACAAATATTAGTGGATCGTGGTAGATCCAGGTACTGAACCTACAGTAAATTCTGTAGATGACTGGAAAAATTTGGATCGGAAGGAAAATAGCACAATTCGACTATGTCTCTCCAATTCAATATTACTGAATTTGTCAAGGGAAGCTACAACCAAGGATTTATGGGAAAATTTGGGGAATTTGTATCAATCTAAGTCCCTGGTAAATAAACTATTCCTGAGAAAGAAGCTGTATAACCTAAGGATGAGAGATGGAGACTCGATGGTAGAGCATTTGAACACATTCAATACTGTGGTAAGTTAGTTAGTATCTGTTGAGATTAAAATTTCGTATGAATATAAATGTATCAGTTTGTTGTGTTCTTTACCAGACTTGTGGGATAGTCTTCTTGTGGCCATAGGTAGTAATACAACTTCCTTGAAGCTTGAAGAAGTGGTCTCATCCTTGTTGTTGGAGGATATGAGACAAAAGAATATGGAAGGACATAGCACATACACATTATTTGCAAGAGGAGAATCCCAGGAAAGAAATATAACTAATTTCTCAAGTGGGAGATCTAAGTCTAAGGGTAGATACAAATCTCCCAGAAATTTTGTAAGGGTATGCTGGAGATGTGGAAAAGAAGGGAAGTATAAGAAGAAGTGTACATCCAAAGTTGAGAAAAATAAGAGATCTGAAGAATCTTCTTCTACAGAAGAAAATACCTCCAAGGAAGAAGGAGGGGATGTGTACTTGGCCTTTTCAAGAACACATGTAGATCATGAGTCATGGTTGGTTGACTCTGGTGCATCATTTCATATGACTCCCCACAGGGAGTGGTTATGTGAATATGAAAGGTATGATGGAGGTAATGTTTTCTTAGGGAATGATTCAAAAAACAGAATCAGAGGAAGAGGAAGGGTCAAGTTGAGGCTCATAGATGGAAGGATTAGAACACTACCTGGTGTTCTGCACATCCTAGGTTTGGAAATAATTTGATTTTTGTAAGCAAAATGGACGATGTAGGGGTAAAAACAATATTTGAAAAGGAAACCTACAGGATGGTTCAAGGAGAAATGGTGTTGCTGAGTGTTATAATCCTAAATTGCACCACACATGCTTACTTGGCATCAGGCCAACTCATATCCCTTCTTTGCCAAAGCACTGCTGAACAACTCTTTGAAAAATCCTCTTTTATAAAGGCCCATGTGCCCTAATCCATTACTGCATGCGTGTACACGCTGGCTGACCCAAAACAACCTGCATGGATCGACAAAAGCACGAAAAAATGAAAGTTACCAACGGAGCACAAAAGCTATGGGTGAGTTAAATAAAACTCCTGGCCATGCATGGCCGAGGGTTCGTCAAAATACCTAGCTCCTTCTAGCCTATAAAAGAAGGGGTAGGGGTCCCATTTAAAAAAGGAAAAATATAGCAAAGAAACTATGCCCATTTACGTATTCTCATTGTCCCAACCCTTTAGCCTTTCCTTGTGCCAAAGGAGATTCAAAGAAAAGCAGTTGGAGGACAGAAGAAGAGGAGCCCAGGATCAGGTTCAAGGAGCGGTGGCCGGTCTCAACTTTTGTAAGTTGACTCATTCAAAGTAATAAAGAAAATGCTTTTTCCATCCCAATTCATGAGCTGTTTATAGTTTGATCAGTATATGTTTGGATTTCTAACCCATTAGTATATAAGTAGTATGCATGCATAGTTTTTGCTTGTCTTGGATGCAGGTCATCTTTTGAAGGAGTATCGCGAACAAGTAATCAAGCATAACGGAGGATCGACATCAAACGTCGAGAATGAGGTAGGTTGATATTTCCATGCATTTACTAAGAAAAGGGGATTTAAATCTAGGGATGAAGGTAGAAAGTAGTTTCTCTTCGGTTATATCTGCATGCAAAGTCTGAACTCTATTTGCTAGTATGTAGGGAGATTTTCCCAACAACGGAATTGGTGATCGTACTGGGGAGACTCTCTAGGGTTCCTGGAATTTTTAGTTTTTGGGTAGTTTTACAGACTAGTTTTTCTTGCCTGTTTTTTCTTTTAGTTTCTGTAAGGTCTGAGCTAGTAGGGAGTCTGGTTTTCCATACCAGATTTCCCTGTATTTTTCTTGACCGTGTTTTTTGGGACCCACAGAGGTACACACAGCCTACACAAGGCCTTCATGCGTGTACCTGTGCCCTACCCTCTTATATCCCGCATGTGAAAGCTAGCTGTAGAAGTAGCAGTAGCGTGTAGAGTTCAGAGAACTTCAGAGGAAGTCATCCTCTTCCCTATCATAATTATACTTTCTCAGGGGGTTTTCTATAATTTTGTCTGAGTCTTGTTTGCTAACAGTCCTATCTCAGATTTTTTTTGCCTTATCATTTTTTCCTTGCATTATTTGTTTTATGTTAGAAAGAGTGTCCAAGCCTTCAAGGGATCCTGGTTATCAATATCAATGGTCTCTTCCTGGTTTGGTTTGTCTATTTTCATTTTTTTTCTCAGAGTTTAGATATACATGCGACCTGTACAAGGTCAGCCCGCGTGTACATGCCCTCTGTCTCTATCCAATGTGCATTCGCACGTGTGCTGTTAAAGTGATAGTCGCATGCTTGTACATGATACTTGCTGTTGAGGGTAAGGAATTCATCCTTTCCCTTGATAAGAATTATTCCTCTCAGGTGTTTGAATCTTTGTCTGAGCAGTTAGTAGCTTAGGATTAATCTTACCCTTAGATTGTTTTTTCTCATTTAAAAGAATTGTCATAAAAATAAAAGAATTTTTACTGTTTTTAGACAAGTGTGAGACTCATTTTTTTTAAAATTGCTAGTGTGTGATTTTTTAATCTGATTCTTTGCGATCTGCGATTAGGCCAGAATTGTTTTTCTTGGTTTTTACTTGTCGGATTTTTAACTTTCTTTCTTTACTAGCATTTAAATAAATAAAAAATCTTTTTTCATTTTCTTATTTGGTTGAAAAGTGTGTTTCTGCATTATTAAGCCAGGGAAAAGTCTTTTATTTCATAAGTTTTTATAGTTCACTTAGATCATAAGTAGCTCATAGTCGAGTGAAATTCCTTTGAGTTTGTTGTCTAAAATCTTAGAAAAATTAAAAATATTTCTTTTGAAAAGTTGTTGAAATTTTGCATTCAGTAAAAGTTTTGTTTCCAACTTTTTTATTCATTTTTTGCTTTCGTATTTTACACATCATCGGTTTCACCTTCATACCCCTTGACATAAGACAAAGCCATAAAATTAACGCTAAATTTAAAATCTTCTAGACTTTTATGTTTGTAGGGTTCACCAACTAGTTCAGGACTAGGGCCTTGGATTAGGTTGGAGAGGAAACTCTTCAAGGCCATTTTAAATCAAACATTGGAGTCTGAGATAAGGAGTGTCTAAGTCCAGTGTCGTGAAAGTTATCCGGGACCCCCATCTAACACAGGGGATAAACACGAGGTTCCATGTGGAAAGGTAGCAGAGATAACCCCTCCAAAGCCAGACCAATTGTAGTGGAGAACACACATAGAGGGATTGTTTTGGGATTCCGTCGTTTGCATTTACCACGGGGCTTCGTGGGTCTCGAATCTGTTCAAGGTCCTCAGTTGTCTTTTGGACCATTTTCTCTCGATACCCTTGACAGGTTTTGGGATCGATACCCTTCTCATTGTGGTCTACCCGACTTTCAACTGTACCCACCTGGTGACTGTTCATGCGCTGGCAACCTAGTTGTCAATACTTTTAGGGACATACATAGGTGACTACAGGGGTATACCACGGTACCTAGGACAGACATTAGGCCACACTTTGTAGAGTATACCCAGAGGGTTCTTTCGTGTTCGAGTTGCACTTGCACCGGTAAGTTGCTCTAGTGTTGGTTGTTGTAACTGTTCTTCCAATTAATTTAGTGTTTGCCTGTCTTATCTTCTAGGGAATTTTTTTAGTGTGTGTTACTTTTGAACGTTTAGACTACCTTAGAGTTTCTTGGATCTTCTCACACAGTGGAGGATCCCGAGCTCTGCTGGTCACAAAGGCTTCTTGGTCTGCCGCCAGTTACACTGGAGCCACCCCTGCCACCATTAAGGAGAAAGCTAGACCAACAAGGGTATTTTGAAGCGACCAGGTTACAAGCCATTGTGCTCGACCAAACCCCGGAGGAATTGACCATTTTGGACCTTGAAGAAACCAATCTTGGCCTGGTTGAAACCCCAACCACTGATTTCTTGGCACCTTTCATTGTACCAATTCAATTTTACGAGCACCAGACAGTGTTGCACACAACAATGGAAACAAATGTTGTTACTCCTTCTGGGAATTATTCAATTCCCACCATGGTTGTCACCACAGAAGAGCTTTCATCTCCTAACCCACTATCGTCGGTCCGAGCCACCATGGTCTCAACCGCAACTACTTCTCACAGTGGTTCAATCCTATCTTTGGCGGCGGCCACAACCCCTTTTACACAAAGTGCGACAGGCCCTCCGTTCTCATACGAGATGCCTAGTTTGGGTACAAGTCTTGTACTTTCCTACTCCACTTTACAGACTTTGGGTCTGGGGGCGGGGAGCTCTAGTGCTCCTCTGCAAGGTCACATGGGGGGCACTCCTTCTCCTTTTAACGCTTTTCCTTACGGAGGAGGCCATATCCCTCCTTCGTCCCCTTCACTTGGTGGCTCGCATCAGCAATCCGCCGGGCAACCGACACACAATAGTTTATTTGGAGCGGGGAATCAAGGACCACCTTCACATAGTATGTTGGTAGGTTCGACACTATTTTCTTTGAATGAAACATTTGGAAACAACACCTTCTCGTCAGCCGCTTTCCCGACTAGGGGCAACCCCATTTTTGGACAATCTACTCCTATGAAGGGTACTATTCCTGCACAGGTGGCAAACCTAGCAGGACCTTGGAATTCAGGGCAGGGATCCGTTCCCTCATACGGAATGTCGATCTGGAGTAATTCTTTCCACAATCAATGGAACCCCGGACAAACTACTATGCCTATCCCCACAGGACTGGCACGGGGTAATCCTTCCCAAAGTCCTTCAAATATAATGCATGCCCAACCATTTATGTCCTATTTGGGAAATTAGCCAATGATTTCTCCACATATGCAAAATCCATATGCTGGCCAGGGCCATGGTTTCTACCAAAATCTGGGCCAGTAGCCAAACTTTTTCTGGCAACCTGGTGCCAGTCAAACTCCAGGCCCCTTTTTCCCAAGTTATCAGTAACAACCCAAACTACCTTTCCTGGTGACTTTACACTTGCTAGATTTGACAAGGTTGTTGAATGACCCCATTTGTCACGATCCGCATTGGCCTCCTTTGCCGACGAAGTTACCTTCGGACATTCCAAAGTTCAAATCCAAGCCTAACAAAGATCCAGGAGATCATGTGACTACCTTCCATCTTTGGTGCTCATCTAACTCATTGAAAGATGACTCCTTCCAGTTGCGATTGTTTCAACGTACTCTCATTGGGAGTGCCGCGAAATCGTACATTGAGCTCGATCGCTCAAGATACTCTTCTTTTGGTGAACTGGTGATGGATTTCCTGAACCATTTCTAGTTACCTGTGAGATACGACGCTGGCACAAAACTGCTCGCCAATTTCAAACAGACAACAACAGACCATATCTCTGATCACATTCGAGAATGGAGACACTGAAAGAGTTTAATCAAGGTACCAGTCCCACCAGCATTCCTGCTTGAGTGGTTCCTTAAGTCTTTGGTCTCGTAGTTATCCAAAGACGTCGCAACGTCCATATTTTTCTTCGAAGAAGATGCCATCATGAGGGCTCAATAGTTTGAGCTCATCTATTCTCAGTCCGGTTTATTATACAACATCTTGCCAGATGCACCACGTTCAATACTGGATAAAACTAGATAGAGAGCTGGACCACATGCCGATGGTGTTGTTGGTTCAGCACAAACAAAGCCCATTGAGCAATTGACGAAGCAGTTGCAAAAGTTATCTATACAACACATAGTGGCTAGCCAAACTACTGCTTTGGCTGCTCCCTCTACCAAAACATCAGAAGTACACACAGTGCAATCGACTAACCCAAAGGCCACCCAGCAGCCTGAAGGGAATAAAAAACAATGAAAGCAGGGTAAGGGGGATAAAAAACCCAATGATAATACTGGCGGGGACAACACTGAAAAACGAAAGGTGAGGTATGCATGCAACTTGTGTACAGAAGACCACCTGACCCATCTATGTCCTCGATTTGCAGAGGCCCAAAAATTTGTCACGCAGCAACAACAGACAATGTTGACTAATCCATTTCAACATGGGCAAAATCTAACTCAAGCCTCTACAAGCACAGAAGGGGGCAGCCAAGAAACCTTCCCACCTTCGAACAACCCCTCATCCGTGAACGTATATATGGTTAGGGGTAATGTTTTTATATCGACTAGAGTGCACGACTATAGTAAACCAAGCGCTTCTGAGAAGGGTAAAGAAGATGACCTCCCATCTCTTCCTTTACAGATTGAGAATATGTTGGGAGAAACAATGACACACATTCCAAAAGGTGCATTTAAAAAAGCTTCTCATAACCCAAACGCCAGGGCCACCCAGAACTACTCTGTGGTGGAAGATTTATCACAAACCCCTTGTGCTATGTCTTCTTTGGAGGTCCTCCAAAGCTGCCCTGTTCAGAGGAAAGCCTTGTTAACCACTTTGGGTTCTACTGAGACTTGTAATCCGAGTACCATCATGTTAGATACAACCGACTTAAAACCTTGTCTGCCTTACCGCGTAGCGTTTCAGATAGTAGTGGCTTATCCCACGAAAACTTTTACACGGAATATCTTCTTCACGGTGGTCGATGAGGGCGCCTTGACATGTGTTATGTCGTTGGCATGTTGGAAGGCCATTGGCCAGCCCGTTTTGTCTCCATCACCTACTCTCCTCACTGCTTTTGACGGTCATTCATTCCGACCACATGACATCGTTCCTTTTTTCCCCGTGCAGTTAGGAGGGAAGACCGTGGNATTCTATGCAAGTTGTGGTTGCTACAGTTTTCCAGGTCTTGTTGTTTCCACACGAGGGTCGGATAGTGACCATCAATCAATTGTCTTTCTCCAGACCTGACCCAACTTTGGGGGAATCCATGCTCCCGATGATTGATAATACTCAACCAGGTGTCATCAACGTAGGAGTTGGTTTGTGCCCATCCTTGATGGGTACCTTCGATTACCCACCTCCTCACGGCGATATCAAATTTATATCTAATCACCATTGAGTTGATATTTTTCAAGTTTCATCGTTCTGCATGACTTACTTCGAGGATCCATGGATACTTCCTTCCCCATCAACCACGATGGATGCGACAAGGCACCCAGGCATGTCCATGCCCTTGTTTTCTACTGAAGTAGCGTACTCTTTAGTCCAGCAAGCTTCAACTAACACTGATCCGACTCCTGCACAAGAGTTAGATCCACTTCTAGAGCCTATTTGGGCTTAGTTTTCTCTCGTTAACATCGATTCGTTAGACTTAGTCTTGCCTCCTGATGAAGAAGTAATCAAAGTAATGATTAGTTCAAACAAACCTTGGGAAGATCTTCATCACAGATCATATTTTCTCCTAGAGTTAAACTGAATCGAAGCAGGAGAATTCACCGTGACCATGACGAGAGATCAGTCATGTTCTATTAATCTCTTAGCTACACATGAAATGTATGCTGAGGGAAATATGGAAACTATCGCTGAAACTATACCAATCAACATCTCCCAAAACCCTGGCATCGTGGAGAACATCTTCGTCGGAGCGGATTGCTCCCCCGAAGAGATTCAAATCTACATAGATCTTTTCAAAGAATTCCACGACGTTTTTTCTTGGTCTTATGAGGAAATGCTAGGTATCGATCCAAAAATAGTTGAACATGAAATCACAATGTATCTTGATGCCAAGCCTGTTCGACATAAGCTTCATCCAGTTAATCCTAAGAAAGTAGAAACCATCAAGATTGAGGTTGAGAAATTGCTAAAGGTAGGTTTTATCTATCCTATCCATTTGACCCAATGGGTGTCAAATCCTGTGCCGGTCAATAAAAAACAAGGCACGATTCGTGTATGTACCGACTTCCGTGATTTGAACAAGGCATGTCCCAAAGATAATTTTCCAACACCATTCATTGACCAGATCATTGATGAATGTGCTAGTTGTGAAGCCTTTTCTTTCATGGATGGCTTTTCAGGATATAATCAAATCCAAATCAAACCCGAAGACCAACACAAAATGACATTCATTTGTCCTTGGGGTATATTCTCATATCGTAAGATGCCTTTCAGTCTTAAAAATGCTGGAGCCACATTCCAGCGGGCCATGTATTTTTCTTTTCATGATCTCAAGCATATAGTCGAGGCCTACCTAGATGATTTAGCATCAGGATCTCGCAAGGGAACAGATCATCCCACACACCTTAGACTAATCTTTGAACATTGTCGCTACTTTAGGATTCGCTTGAATCCAAACAAGTGCAACTTCTGTGTAATGTCAGGACATTTGCTAGGTTTCATCGTATCAACAACAAGGATCATGGTCGATCCTCTCAAGGTGAAGGGAATAATCCAGTTTCCCACCCCACACACAATTCTTCAACTTCAGAGTCTACAAGGCAAGGTGAACTTTTTATGATGCTTCATTGCCATCTATGCCGAAATTACCAAGGGATTTATGTGCTTACTGAAGAAAGACATTACTTTTTACTGGGACGATGCCGCTCAATGCTCTTTCGACGCATTAAAACACACCCTCACAACTGCCCCTCTACTACGACCACCTAACTATAACAAAGATTTCTTATTATATCTAGTTGCCATAGAGTCAACCATTGGTATGGTTTTAGTTCAGGAAGATGATTTTTTCTCAGAATACGTGATCTATTACCTGAGCCGAGGCCTTGTAGGACTGGAACTCAATTATTCTCATATCAAAAAACTTGCATTGGCAGTAGTTCATGATGTTCAACGGTTTCGTCATTATGTTCTGTTTCGCAAGACCACTGTCATTGCTATCGTGAATCCACTCCAGTACATGTTGACACAATGTGTTATAGGCAAAAAAATAAGTAGATGGATAGTCATCCTCTAGGAGTTTGACTTAGACTTCATTTCAACAAAGTCCAAAAAGTCATTGGTCTTCACAGAGCTTATTTCAGAACTTCCGGTTGAGTCAGGTGATGTTGTGCCTGAAGAATCGCCTATTCGGGGAGATATGTTTTTGATCACATCTTTAGATCCTTGGTACGGAGATATACTTATCTATCTCTAGACTTTGAAGTGCCCCATTTTTTCTTCTCTTGATGAGCGTTGGCGTATATGCCTTCAGGCTAAGAATTATCTCATACTTGATGATACGTTGTATCGGAGAGGTGTAGACTGCATCTTGCGTCGATGTCTCACTCATGAGGAGGAAGTTATCATGCTTAACGATTGCCATACCGGAGCTTGTGGTGGTCATTTTTCTAGGTTGGAAACAACCCAAAAGATTCTATGAGCAGGTTACTTCTGGCCGACACTTATCAAATATTGTATAGAATCGATCAAGAAGTGCCATCGATGCCAAATCTTCTCTCGGAAGATGAGGGCACATCCTGCTCCCATGTTTCCTGTCATCATAGTTGGTCCCATCACCAAGTGGGGCATTGATTACACTACTTGCAACCCCCCGTCAGCAAGGGGGCACTGCTATATCATCGTAGCTATAGACTACTTCACTAAGTGGGTCGAAGCTATGCCAACGTTTAAAGATGATGGAGAGACTGCAACCCTCTTTTTATTCAACCAGATCACAACGAGGTTCGGTGTCTCGAGAGAGATTGTTACTGACCATGGAAGTCACTTTCAGAACCAAATTATGACTGAATTAACATCAAAGATTGGGTTACGGCAATAGCATTCATCACCCTACTACCCCCAAGCCAATGGGTAGGTGGAAGCTGTAAACAAAACTCTTAAGACTATTTTACAGCGAACTATCAAGTTAGCCAAGTCAAATTGGCATTTGATGTTATACTCGACATTATGGGCTTACCGAACATCTATTAAGACTACAACTAGTTTCTTGCCTTTTCAACTCATTTACGGGTTGGAAGCAGTCTTGCACATCAAATGTTAGATCCTATCTCTAAAATTGGCAGTACAATTATTTCCAGACACTTCTCCACTTGAGGAACGGTTAGTACACCTTGAGCAGCTCAATGAGCAACGTCATGATGTGGCCCTGGTCAATGAGGCTCACAAACATAAGGTCAAGTGTCAGTATGATAGGTCCGTTCATCCTCGGATTTTTTCTGAATGCGACCTTGTCTTGGTCTATGACCAAGATAAGGACCCCCTAGGGGCAGGAAAATTCAAACCCATGTGGTTCAAACCCTTTATCATAAAAGATGTATTAAAAAAGGGCGCCTATTGTCTGGTTGATTTCGAAGGGAATGCTTTGGCAGAGCCTAGAAATGGGATCTACCTCAAGAAGTATTACTCATAGGCAGGTCACTGTGGGTAACTTTTTGCAACATATGTATAGTCTTTGTACTATTACTTTTAAGTTTCTTTTAAATATTATGGACATGTCATTGATGTTATCTTTCGTCAATATGGCAAATGTCAAGTGATTCTGAAGTGTTCGTTGGGTATACAGATGGTGCTATTCAGCACACTTGGAGGCTTGCCTCCACATCTTGGGTAATATTTACACCTTAGGGCTAGTTGTTATCTTCCGGAGGTATATGCTTAGGTGACACCACGAATAATGTCACCAAGTATAGTGTAGTTATTGAGTTTCCTCATGACGCCTTGTCATTGGGTATCTCTCATCTTCGGGTCTATCTCGATGCTCAACTGGTTGTGTCTCAGTTAAACAAAATATACCAGGTTCATGATCCAACCTTACATCGATGATTCCTTAGGGTACATCTCTT
>JASDQU010882956.1:0-10781 GCA_032191745.1 Picea mariana
GTTAGGCACAAACCTCCTTAGGAAATTAATTTTACCGAGGAAAGATTGGACCTCCGTCCTAGACCTCGGGATTGATAAGGCTTGTATCGCCTCAATTCTACTGGGATCAATCCTGACTCCTTCTGCTGATACTATGTGGCATAGTAACTTTCCCTCCTTCATGGTGAATAGAGATTTTTGGGGGTTTAATGAAATGCCAAACTCTCTGCATTTCAAGAAGACTTTCCTGAGATGGCGACGGTGTTCTTCATCAGATTTTGAAAATACTGTGATGTCATCCAGATAAACGACCACAAATTTATCCTTTTCCCCAATGAAAGCTATGTCCATGGCACGCTGGAATGTCACCTCTGCATTCATAAGTCCAAATGGCATCTTGGCATACATGAATGTGCCCCATGGAGTGGTGAATGTTGTCTTCTCCCTGTCTTTAGGCAGAACAGAGACCTAATTGTAGCCAAAGAAACCATCAATCATGGACATCCTGGAAGCTCCCATTACCTTCTGCAATATGTGTTCCATCTTTGGAAAGGGGTAGTTATCCTTTCATGAGCTCCTGTTCAGATTTCTGAAGTCTACACAGAGTTGGATCTCTCCATTATTTTTCCTTACTGGAACCAAGTTGGCCACCCATTCTGAATATCTTAGTGGTACGATGATCCGAGCTTGAAGTAGCTTCTTCACTTCTCTCTCCATGATAGGCAGCAACATGGGATTGATCTGTCTCAGCTTCTGCCTGAATGGCTTTGCCTCCTCTTTTAATGGGATTTTATGCTCTATGACTGAGGTGTCATAGGTTTTGAGGTCTTTGTAGGTCCAGGCAAACACATCAGTGAATTTCCTTAAAAGTGCACTGTATTTGGACCTCTGTTCCTCTGTCAGACCTTTTGACAATTTGACATACTTGGGCTCACTCTCGGTTCCAATGTCGCACTGAATAGTATCAGCGTCCTCCTCTGAGATCTTTCCTTTTACTGACACATCGTTACTATCAAAAAGCCTTTCCAAAGGAACGAGTCCCCTGGAAATATGGTTTCTGGGCAGCTGTACAATGTCACGCCCTGCAATCTTATTTAGAAGATTACCCCCATCGGGCTCTTCCTCTGAGACGGCATCCTGGTCTATGTGCATTTATGAAAATTCCTCAACAGTCTCCAAGAATCTCTTGACCTCAAGATCGTCCTCGAATACCTTCCAATGTTTGACGTTGTCAGGTATGGAGGGTCTATATTTTACTTCTACATCATATCTGAATTTGGGTGGCAGAGGTATTTTGAAATTGCTAGCCGATGCAGCCAAAGAATCTGCCAAGGTGTTCTCCTCTCTTGGGATGAAAGAAATATTAAATGCCGAGAAGAAACTGTCAACAAGGTCCCAAACCTCGTTCCTGTAACTCCTGAGTCGAGGATGCTTAGCTTGATAAGCGTTCTTGACCTGCTGAACCACCAACTCTGCATCACCGAACACTACTACTTCCCGAATTCCCATTTCCCTCGCAACTCTTAGTCCCAGAACAAGAGCCTCATACTCTGCCACATTGTTGGTAGCTTCAAATTCTAATTTGTATGACAGAGATATGGTTTCCTGAGCAGGCGACACAAAAACTACTCCAGCTCCAGCGCCTTCTCGGGAACAGGCTCCATCAAAAAACATTTTCCAGCTTGGGGTGATGGAGAGAGGAACTTCAGGGGAAACAGTGGGTTGTTTTCTGAGTCTCAGAGGCGGCTCTGGGGCATGGGTGAGCTGCAGTAAACTGGAGCCTAAATCAGTGTCTAAGGCAAAAATAGGATGGTTGGTGGGGTTGGCTTCATCACTGATTATATAGGCCAATTGAGCTTCCATGTACAGTCTTCTATGCTCTCCTCCGAACACTAGGATAGTAGCATATGTGAGGTCCATCTGCAAGGTTCTGCCCAGTCTTTTTATCCAATATCTTGATAACAACATATCGAACTTGGGGGGGACATCAGCTACTACGATATCCATGACCACACTTTTCATAGGCAATTGAAACAAGGTTACAACCAGGTCTTTAATAACTCCAAGACACTGAACTCTCCTGGAGTCAAAAGAATAGAGGTCATGATAGGCTCTGGTAACTTCTAGTCCCAACTCTTCCATGATAGTTTTGGGCATGAGGTTGTGAGAGGCCCCTGAATCCATCAAGCAGTTGTGCAGCACTTTATCATGTATATTCAGGGATGTGTAGAAGGGAGGGGATGAGTCATCTCTGTCTTCTACCATGGGACCTAGGACAACTACTAGCTTTTCGTCTTGGAGATTTATGGAGTCCATGGGAAGGCATGAGGCTTCAGACTGTAAAACCTCAGAGAAGCGTTTTTTAAATTCGTCATGTTTAATCAGCTTAGTGAGGGGCACAGGGATCCTGATCTTTTGAATCTCATGCTCAAAATTAAAAGAAGATGTAGGCTTTGGAATTTCTTTTAGCTCGGGAACATGATTATGGACAACGGGAGAGAGGGGTTGGGCCTTCTCACCTCTGCGATCTTCTGTCACTTCATTAGCATGTCTCTCTGCTCTAATGGACTATGCAGGAATGTCAGGCACTGCTATCTTTTTATCAGACCTTAGGTTGTACCTGCCTCGGCCGCCACTAGCCTTGTCTCCCTTGCTTAGTTCATTCAGTTGACTGTCCATGAGAGACTCTTTGTATGCTAATTGAGTGAGATGGGGAAAAGGAGGAGTGTCTCYAACGCAGTGGATTTCAGGATCAAGCTCATCAGATTCCCCTTCTCCCCCCTCGGCCACGAAATTGTTTTGAAAAGGGGCCTGAATCTTCTGGTATTCTTTGTCTCTTCCCTTCTCTCTCTGCATATTCGGGGGAGTAAAATTATTTGGCTTCCTAAATCCTCCTTTATTTTCGGCGATCTGAGGGCCTTTATATGCTTTCCTTCCTTCTATCCTCATCCTCTCCATCTCTGTAGACAGAAACTTCACCATCTTGGTCAGTTCGTTCACTTGAGGGTGAGGCGCCAATGTTCTAGAAGTTGAGGCTTTTGACCTTCTTTTTCTTCTGTCTGCATCCGCCTTGTTCCTCAGTCTGTCAGCTTCTAACACATTGGATTCCACTTCTATGGCCGCATCTTGCATTTGAGCCAAGGAGGTGGCCCTTCTCTCTCTCAACAAAAGGCAAAAATCAGGGTCAAATTCACCAGCATAGGAAATTTGGGCAGAGGCTTCTGAGGGCTTTATCTCTGCAGGAATCTTATTATACATTTTATTGAATCTTTTGGAGAAGTCAGAGACCAACTCTCCTTCCATCTTCTTCAGAGACCCGAACTCAGTCATGTAATACATGAAATCCTTCCTATCTCCCCACTGCCTCAGGAAAGCACTATCCAGAGCCTCAATCCTAGCAATAGATCCTGGGGCCAATCCTCTAAACCACTTCCTCACTTCACCATCTAGGCTCTGGACAAAAACTCTCATCCAGACATCTTCATTTTCAATATTGAGGTTGTCTGCATAACTGTAGAAAGCAGAAAGGTGCTCTTCGGCAGTTATGTCTCCTTCCCCAGTGAACTTGGGCATGTATTTTAGGTAATCTCCAGCAGGGAGAGGATTCATAGGATGGGGAAGAACTAAGGGAGCGTATCTGGCAACGACTATGGCGTCCATTCTATTCAGAGGGGGATTAGCACCAGCCATAGGGATGTTAGGTGAAGGAGAATTTGGAGGAGAATGAGTTCGTGAAGGGGCTAGCGGGAATAAATCTCAGAGTGGGGTGGGAAACAAGAGGTGATTCAAGGAACAGGATACCGAGCCCAAGTCAGCGGGTGCTTCTCCTTACACGGGAGTGGGGAAATCTTCTGAGGTCGCGGGTCTACGCCAAGGTGCAGCTTCAAAGGAGAGGGGAGTGGCAAAGTCTTATCCCTCTGGCCCCAGACCAGGAGAGGAAAAATCAACAAGAACACTCCCAAAATTTAAGAAACGGGAAACTGCGGAGACAGGCCTGTCAAATAACTGAGGAGGAGAAAAAGGAGCTCCAACAGAAGGATATGATGGATTACCTGGTTCGGTGATGGACGCTTCTTCTTCGGAGGCCTTTCCCTTTCTGAGCACTGCCTCTGGATTTGTTTCGGGCACAGTAGAGGTAGATGTGGATGAGATCGCGTATGCCTGCCTCTAAAAGCCACAATTAACAGAGCAGGTTCTTCCCAGCGGAGTCGTCACAATGGAGTCGCCAGGTGCAACTTAGCAATCTGGAAAGGCTCTGATAATCCGATGCACCTTCGGATTCAGAGGCTCAATGTCGTTCCACCCAGGGAAAATCTTCAATTTCGTCCCCGGCAACGGCGCCAGAAATTTTAGCGTCAGAAGTCACTCCTAGATTGCTTACAGGAGCAGAGCCCGACACCCATCAGTTTAATGTCACGGTTTGTTTATAAAGGGTGATCAAATGGAGATAACGGCTCTAGGAGGTATCACTCTAACTCAGGGACTGAGTCTGGTACATAAAGAACGAAGGAGGTCTGGAATCCCAACTTCGGCCAGTGGGTTGATTTAAAGATGAACAGGTGGAAGACTTAGGAGAAAGTGAACAAACAGCTCTGGGCATCAGGCTTGCAGCGGTTTGTAGGGGAAAAACTCTGAAAACAGGATCCTCCTGGTTCAGGGCTTCAAGAAGCTGAAAGGGGACTTGACTGGATCCTCCAATTCCAAGTCATTCAGCGTTAAAGAAATCAAAGAAACCGATTAGAGGCTCTGTAACTATTACAGTGATCCATTACAACATCATCCTATAATAGCTACAGCTCGACTGGATCCTCCAATTCCAAGCTGCTCTAACACAGTGTAAACAAAGACATGAAAGAAACTGGCATTCATAAGGCAAGAAGTCTCCAAAGCTCATACATAACCAAAATAACAGTGCTTCATTAAAACTTTACAACCGGGAGCTCGGCTCAACCATCGATTCTTACAAAAATGGCAAAAATGCCTTCATATACTTGGAGCAAAGCCATAGAAGCCAATTTGAGACACTGCATTGAAGACATTACGTCTGCATGTTTACTGCGCCTGCATTTTCTGGATAGTCGTGAACTTCAGTCAGACGCAATCGCGTTCCAAAGGACCTGTGAATGAATTGACAAGCTTACAGTCATTTCTGGGCTTTCCATTTATGGAGGAAACGATGTTCAACCACCATTAACTGCCGCAATAACTGCTTCACTAAGATCAAGAAAGACCTGGTCGACTCTGTATCAACAGGACATGGAGGCCTTCGTGATGACTGGGAGACTTGACACAAAGTGATGAATGGATGGTGACCAGGCAGGGGTAGTTGGACACGCTCGATGCAGATATGGGATGAGGAGAGGCCATGTGGACAGATGGGCAGAGGGAAAGTGATAGGGAAAATGTACATGGCAGAATTCATGAGCTTTGAAGTGTACGAGCCGGGTGGACAAGACACAGGGGCCGGGAAGAGAATATGAGTTGGCATGACACGGGGAGGGATGAGGCGGCAAGGGGGCATGTGATGAGGTTTCGGGCTTTCAGGGATTCAGGATTCGCGAGTTTGAGGTGCACGAGTTCCTTGCCTCCGGGATCCCCGATATCCCGATGTGCGATGAGCTCCTCCTCCTGAGAGCTAGCCCCTATCGGCTAGAACATAGTCCATATGACCTGTCCCTGTGTGACCGCGGTCAAACTTTCCATCGGGTTTTCGGTGTTCTTGACGACACGATGTTTGTGTCCACGGGACTTGCGATTCCCCGAAACCCGATGGCCGTTGACTTGTCAATGGTCCACTCCTCGTTACAAAGTCTGCCACCTGTCCTCCACGATTGACAGTCGTTCCCGCCTATTGGGAAATCGCGAATCCCGATTTTGAAACACATAAAACTCTAGCTCCCGGGATCCCCGATATCCCGATTTCCGGTGAGGCCCTCCCGCAGAGCTTTCGCCGATGGTGCCAGATAATATTGCTAACAGAACCTTCTCCAACGATTTAAAACCGCGGCTAGGTTTCGCGTGGTCCGCCAGATTTGGCGGACCTGCCAAACCATTTTTTTTCCAAATTTTTTCCCACGACCTATCCTTGGGCATTTATCGCCTGCCACGTGGCAGCCTATTATTGGGCCACGTGGCGGCCTCTCACTGGTCCACACTGCCACCTGCCATGGAAGCATGCCATGTCAGCATACAGACTGTATGGATGCCATGTGGCATGATTTGATTAGTCCACAGATCGATCCGAAAATGCCAAAACTCGATGACATGTGGCACCCTCTGGTGTTTCCATGTCATCATGCTGACGTCAACATGCCATGTGTCACCTTCTTGGTCCTGCCACATGTGATGTATGGATTTTTATGTCATACATACGGATGTTGACGTTAGCAATACGGATGTTGACTCATCCCTTATTGACAAGGCTAGGTTGACCAAACTTTGACTGTGAATATCTTTCAATCTGTAACTTTGTTTGACGAGTCGCTTGTGTTGTTAGAAATATTGTGGTGCGCTCTTTGCGATCATGCCATTTTCACTGAGTTTTGGGAACTTTGAATTTTTTCCCTTTCTTTGTCTGCTGAAGCCATTTTGAGCGTCCTGAGTTGCCTCTATGAGTTCTGAGTTATTCTTAGCCTTCTCTGGATCCATTTTGGATCATTCACCCAAACCCGAGTCTAATGAAGATTATCTTTCTAACTTTCTATACATAAGAGGAGAGGAAATTGAATTAGCTAATCATCCCTGGTACAATAATGTCATTTATTATTTGACTCACCAACACTTCCCTAATTCCTTATAGTATAATGAACTTAGAAGATTAATATTGGAAGCCTCCAAGTACTTGGTATTATGTACCTTTTTATTTCGACAATCTCCTAGAATCTTGTTGCGTTGTGTTGATGAGAGAATGGCCAGTAAACTGCTTAAAACTCTGCATAGCTCTAGTGATGAAGTAATTCAAATTGGAGGGAATTTTTTTGCATGATCAACTGCTCATAAGATCATTTGAATAGGTTATTATTGGCCTAAAACATTTAAAGATTCATTTAAATTTGTGCAACGCATATCAATATGCCACCGGGATACTAAAATTGTTCGCTCTACCTTTGAAACCTACCATCACTTTTTACCCTTTTGCAAAGTGGGGCCTTGATTTTATCGATCCCATAAACCCATCATCATCAGTTGGTCACATATTTATTTTAACTACAACATATTACTTCAGCAAGTGATTTGAAGTAGTTCCCCTTAAGAACACCATTGATGATCAAGTGATCATTTTCCTTGAAACCAACATCTTTTTGAGATTTAGAATTTCACTTGGAATTGTATCTAATAACATTCCTTCCTTTATTTCTGTTAAATTTATCCAATTCTGCAACAAGGTTGGAGTAAAACACTCTTTCTCATTCTCATACTACCCTCAGGGGAATGGACTGGCCGAGTCTACCAACAAACATTTGATCAAAATTTTAAAGAGAATCGTAGATGAGAAACGAAGACAATGGAATTTACAACTACCCTATGCTTTATGGGTCGATAGAAATATGACCAATAATAGTACTAGTGCCACTCCTTTCCAACTCCTTTATGTTCAAGAGGTTGTTATGCCTGTTGAGTTGTAGCTAGCCTCATTTCGGCTTGATTTTCAAACTGAGGAATTGAATGAGTTCGATCTGTCACAACGTTTTCATGATCTTCTTGCTATGGAAGAACAATGTGAGCACACTTTGAATAACATTGAGAAAAGGCTACAGTCCGTCAAGAAATACTTTGACAAATGTGCTAGAGTAGGAAATTTTGAGGTTGGATAGAAAGTCTTATTATGGGATTCTACTCATGCAGATAAAGGAAAACATATAAAATTCCAAAAATTATGGATCGGTCCATATGTCATTGTTGCATGGGTGGCTAACAATTCATACTTATTAAACTATACTGATAAGAAACCTTTTTCATATGCCACTAATGGCTCTCATTTCAAACATTAGCATGACCCTGACTCAAGGTCACCTTAGTTATAAATAATTCAAGCCCCTAGAATCATTTTTGTAGGAATAGTTTTTTTTTTCTTTTGTTCCTCTTTTTTTCTTTTGTTCATTTTTCTACTTATTTGAATTTATTTTTCTTCATTTGCAAAGTTTTCAGTAGTTCTTGCTTTCATTTTTTCTTTACTTAATGCATTAGTCTAACAATCCATCTTATAGGTTCCAGGAACCTGATAAAGTTGCAATTTGCTTAGGAATGAATACATTCCATGTTGACTTACTAACCAATTTATAAAGTTGTGTATGGATGTAGGGATACATTCAAGAAAGATAGGTTGTTGAAGTGACTTAATATCAATAAGACAAATTTTGAACCTCAACTTGTTGTTTTAAAAAGGGACTTGGTGTCATTCAGAATTTGTGAATTCCCTTTTTTCTAGCTACATGTCCTTACTTGCATACATGAGTATCTTAGTCCACTCATGTTTTGTTGTCTAGTCTTGTTGAGTTCCATCATAGTTCAGTCCTGCTTTTCTATCCCTCACCTATCCCTCCCAATGGAGTCTCCATTTGTTGATGTTTTTAATGGAATCATGATCAGATTCCACAAAGTTTTGCGAAATTATATGATGTTTCCATTTTCTTGACCTCGCCTTTACTTTCACAAACAATTTTTCACCATTTAATTCCTTTGATATACCTATTGTGTTGTTTCGAACTAAGCAAAAGGGGGGGGTTCCTAAGAAAATCATGTCTACATTGATTGCATGGTATGAAGGCTGACTCAATTTTGTTCAAGTTGCACAAGTGAAAACAATAGTCAAATGAAAAACATATATAAGTTTGGCACTATAATACAATTTCCATTTCATTGTGCACATTTCGGTTATAAATTTGATTAAAGTTTGGAGGACCACTTGAATATAAAGTATATTTAATAATTTGGTGTTATATTTTTTTTAAACAATATAAAAATCCATTGCATATATCACAAAGCTCGTGTGGAATAATATTTTTGAACCCTAACACAATTATAAAGAATGTGATGGCTTTGATATATTAACTATGGCATATAGTTGGAAACATGGTGGCGTAGACATTTAACATGGATATGTTTGCAAAGGTTTGAAGATTCATTGTTTACTTTGTATACCATGAAACCATCACCCGGCACCTATGTGATATGCCACTCAAGATTTCAGCTAGTCTTTCAATGCATGTTATGGTGGAATCGATCAGACGTACCTCATATTAAACATGGTAGGTAAGAGATCAATGACGGTTGTATGGCATTGGATTCTATACACACCACATCGTTGCCACATGGAGATGGATTCCAACCCAAGTTTGTTTCCATCCCATTTCACACGCAATATCAACTCTTGGTCGATTCTTGGTTTAATGACATTGATTTTGTTAGGCTCACAATCATTTCTATTGTGGTTTTGTTGGGCTCGAGAGCTCTGCTCGAGCTGCCCACCCAAAACGATATGGAGAATGATGGCTCGTATTCCTCAGACTTGGTGATGGATTTAGCCATCCATCAATCTGGAGAGCGTGACTATGGCGCAATGATTTCATATGCAAGGTAAGCTCCTTGATACACCATGGTTAAGTGTTCACGATGTATGTKCTTTGTTTTAATTTGATTTTCTTAGCTAGCTATCCCACCATCACTTYGCTCAATTTTCTTATGTATTCATACCCTAAGCTCCAACTATCAAAGGATTTGTATTCTCATTCTGCTCTTTGTATGGGTTCTATTTGCAATGTTAAATGATTGTWTTATGAGTAGAGCTCAAGTCGTTTTCATCACCTAAGCCATTTGACCATACTATGAATAGTCTCTCCTCTAGAGCTYCTTTTCACCCTCATAATGTTTATGACCAGTCTGTAGATGAAATCATGGATAAAGTATGCATTCGGCCTCTCATATAGCCTGGACATTGTATATAATGTGTCGTTTTTAAAGCCACCTTCAGTTTGTAAAATGATTATGTATTTATATATACTTTCTGCACTGCAATATTGATATATACATGAAGAAAATGGTGGCTCAAACTACTTAACCTATGAGTGTAATTCATACAGAAGACACTCAAAATAGTGTTGAGCTTGTTCTCAAAAGTAGTAAATAGTTGGAATGATTTGGGAAACGGTTTTGCTTACACCCAAATAGAGATGAAATACAGCATTGTATCGCTACTTGGAACTTATATGGATGTCACACCTATGTTACATATAGCATATATATTTTAAAAATGTCGAGCCTTTTTTCCTCACTATACTAACTTGATACCCTACCCATTTGCTATGAAAACTTTGTTTTATCAAACACATTTGATGTTTGTGTTCAATTTTAAAGAGAAATGAGTTGTTGAAGTATCATTAGCTTACCTCTAGTTATCAATTATAATTTGATTCATGGGTTTTTGTTTATTACACACATATAGTCTATCAACAGTGGATAACATTTGTGTTTGTTATATTTATATATGTGAAAGAAAGTCACAGTTGTCAAGTCCAGTGAAACCAATCTTGAAATGGGTTTCTATCTGGATCGAGTTTTCATTCTGAAACCGATGTTTAATTAAGTTAATCTACTTACATTTTTGAAAGGTCAATGAGTATGTATATTTGGACTGTGGAAGAAGTTTTTAAAGTTGTAATGAACAGTGCAATGTGAAGACACAACTTATAGATTCATTTTGGTTATACATATATGAAATGAAACTATGTTTATGGATATGATGGTGTGAAGTATGGAATTTGTTACATGTTAATCATTGGTTATTTTGTTGCATGTACATGATG
>JASDQU010882957.1:14573-34194 GCA_032191745.1 Picea mariana
GGAAATGAAAGTGGAATGACTTTGTTAGAAACCCTAGTAAGACCTATCGATACCTCTTCATGTAGTATCACAACAAACTATACATGTATACACAATCTCACTTCCACATACCTTTGGGTATATTGGAAGTCCCCTAAGCATACTTGAAACCAAATTTAGCTCAATTGTTTGAAGATATTGTTTCTATAGTAAATTGAGAATAGCACTCATGGAGATCACCCTCTAGTACCTAGGTAGTGAAGTCATATGACTAAGGGCATGGTCGATCATCCTTATTTAGTTCCCTGAGATGTTAGATCGAGTGTTACTATTGGATCCCGCAAGTATATCAGAGAGATATAGAACCTAACACTCCTCTATCTCTAGGACCCTGCAAACCCTAGATTCTACAACCAACTAGAAAAAATCCTACATCTTTATATCCAAAAGGGATTTGAATATTTTTTTCATTGTAATAATAATTATCCAAGAGTAATACTCCCATAGGAGCAGTGCTTAGTAAAATGAAAAAAGAAAAAAAATGTGGGTCCTGCCAGCACCATTGTGGGAGGCCTATCTCAAAATATTCCTTAGTTGTGAAAATGGTGTGGGTATAACTCTTAAGAAACCCTTTTCAGGTGGACCTGATAGTACAATGATTTGTGGTATATATGAATAGACTCCTTTAAATCCCCTAATCACAGTGAGATAATTGGAGGATAGCACTTCCACAAAATCTTTGGTGGTTCGATGGTTCAAACTCATAATATGGCCAAATAGAGAATCAACAATAGGACCAACCCTCTCATAACCAAAAATAATTCCAACCCTCAGTGCCACACTCTATAATCAAAGGTTGTTGACATTGAGTCTACACTCCATGTTATGCATGAAACATTGAAATCCCAAGGAGAAATATTGAAAGTATTAAGCTCCCACATGAATCTAAATATATCAGATCCAAACATTGATCCAAATAAGGAGGAATTTCTATCCCATGAAGTGTAGGATACACACATGTTTCAATAAAACCCTTTCCGACACTTTCAGGATCATAATTCATAGCACCATTTTCCAAATGTCAACATGAAAAGTTTTTATGGGTCTAATCCCTTAGGCTGGGTTACCCAAATGGAACACTATTTCTCTATCCATGGAATTACCAATTACCTACACAAACCAAAATTTTGGCTCTTATATTTGAATGTTAAACTTTGGTAGCGGTGGCAATGGTATAAGAAATATTATGAAGGCTACATGGCCTGGACCTAGTTTTTGCAAGTTATTTATGTTTTTTTTTTAATGTGACTCTCACTATTTGGGATGCCTAACAAAATTACGCCAAAATGGAATAGGTATGGATTGTATGACTTACTTTGAGAAATTGGAAATATGCACATAGGGCCTATCTAATTAAATTTTTAAAGAACATTTCATTAGTGGTCTCAAGGAAGAAATTTGATCACATGCCATGATGCAACACCCAAACACATGGTTGGAATCTTATGATAGAGCTAAAGAATATGATATAGTGATCAATACTCAAACCAAGAGACCTTTATTCACCACTCACCCGAGCCCCCTTGTGGTGACTACCCCTAGCTCATCCAACACACAACTAGTCCACATCCACAAGTTATCTCCTATAGAAATGGTAGAATGTCAATGCCTCCATATTTGCTATAATTGTGATGAGTGATATTTTAAAGGGAACAAATGTAAAGAATATAAATTATTTCAAATGGATGCATATCCACACAAATGCTCAAGGGACATTCCTATTGAAGATACTTGTGAACCAACCTTGGAAGACAACACCCCTCCCATGGAATATGAATCTCCCCTGCAAGGAACCCCAAATTTATCTCCATTCACTATCGAGTTTCTCAACACGTAAACCTTGAAATGTATTGGCTACATCAAGCACTATAAAGTGATTATGTTGATTAGCAGTGGAAACACCCACAATTTTATTCATAGGAGAGTGGCACACGAAACCCATTGTTATGTGCATCCCATATCTTTTTTTCAAATTATGATCTCCAATGGTAGTACAATGAAATGTGGAGGTCAATGTGAAAATGTGAAACTATAGATTAGGAAGTATCATCTCAAAAATCACATCTTTTCTATTGAAATGGGTGGTTGTGAAATAGTTATTGAGGAAGAATGGTTATGCACTTTGGGACTTGTCACCATGGATTTAAAATAATTATACATGAGTTTCACTCATGAAGGGAAGAAACATACCCTCAAGGGGATTACATATGGATTCCCTGAAATTATCACCTCTCATCGCATGGAGAAGTTGTTGAAGAAAGACCACTCAAGTATTATTACATAGTTCAATTAGATACAAGTAGTAGACACCGCCCCACAAGGATTTGACCCTAATTTTCATTTGGTTCTCTCTAAGCATAAACATGTATTTGAAACACCACAAGGGTTACCACCTTCACATGGGGAGCATGACTATAATACCCTTGTTTCCCCCAACTTGTAATTAATAATTAATTACGATCACCATGTTATGGCATGGGAACAATGTAAATGCATTATTGTTTGAATTGCCAATAACCGACTGTGGGGGTGAAGCCTTGAAGTATTGGCCATGATATCACTAGGGGACATAAAAACTATAAGAGAGGGTTCATTATGTCAAATGACCATGCATTTCCCCTTGTTGGGAATGATAAACATCCTTTGGATCCCAAGGAGAGGAATCAATTAATGAATGAAGGACTAGTGGTTGAATACTCAACCACCCCCATGAATAGAAGCATGGTCTAACTCAAGAATGTCAACCCAAAGTACCGCAGGGTCTGGCAGACCAGGCTGACCCGATTTTCCTTCTGATAGAAGGAACAAGATAGGTCAAGGACCATCCTGGGAATGGATATAGAGAAAATGGAGACAAGAGAAGCCATGTGAGGAAGAGGATCATGTGTGAGGCTCTACAAAGATCAGGAGAGACACCATACAAAATATAGAGAAGAGAGGAGAATGCACGAGGCTCTCCAACTGAGAAGAATATCTCTGAGAATCTTACAGGAGAACACGACCCGACAAGACACTGTGAGTTTGATGCTGAGGAGGCATCTGATAAACCTAGCAGATATCATGACAGAGAAAGAATCTCTGAGAAACTGCGAAGGTTCCCTAGTGATAGCATGGTTTCTCTTTATACCCTAAATAAATGAAAATGACTTGGACTGTTAGTATGCATCGTTTCAAAATATAATGTGCATGGAAACTAACAATTTTTTTAGCTGAGGAATGTTGAAGTTTCAGGAGGAAAAGAGGGTCTTGGATATGGAAGTGTTGTAAGCCCATAAGGAAGACCAGTTGCCTATTGATCTAAACTGCTATGGGAAGGAAAGTACCATACTTGTGAATCTGGTTCCTGTGCGGAATAGATCTGAAAATAAATGGGGAATGTGGAAATCTGTGGGTAAGATATTTGCAAGAAAATTATGAATTTGAAATTGATGATAATTTCTCATAATTTTGTATACATGTGATACAGGTGAGATGAAAATATATGTCTAGGGAGGACAGATGAAGGTTTTCAAGATGAAAAGCGTGAAAGATGCTACTATTGAGACATGAGGACCATGTGGTAATCCATTATCGCCCTAGAACATGTTGTGTTGTGGCAACACAAGCCAGAGGGATGCCTCGACTATAAGGCTCAATGAAATCTCTGAAATTATTCTTGTGCGAGAAATCCTTGGCAAGGAAAGATGGATCACCCAAGGCACTGTACACTAAAGAAGGGGATGCCTGAGCCTAGGCTTGGAAGGTGAGTGACCGCAAGGAAGAAGAGACTTTCATAATTATTATAAACTTTTGATTGGGATCATGCACACAATGGGTATGTTTAGGAAATAAAGTGAGCCAGAAAAATCAGACATCCATGTGGATACGAATCCACGAACTGCATAGATGAGTATTGTGCTAAGTTATGAAATTCTCTTGAATTTTATCCAACAATTAAATGTTTACACATGAAATTTGTGATTAATATGCTTGTTGTCCAAGATTATTGAAGACAGGTGATGAAGGCCAAGATTCAGAAAAGGACCTGACCAATAAAGAGGGTCAAGACTTCTGAAGAAGTTGAATGAGAAAGGCATGACCAATGTTGCTGAGAAAGAACATCGAGGACAGTGTTCCTTTTTAAGGGGGAGGGGATTGTAATACCCCTATTTCCACCAAATTGTAATTAATCATTAATTATGATCACCATGCTATGGCATGGGAACAATGTAAATGTATTATTGTTTGAATTTCCAATAACTGACTATGGGGGTGAAGCCTTGAAGTATTGGCCATGATATTACTAGGGGACAAAAATGGGAAAACTATAAGAGAGGGTTCATTATGTCAAATGACCCCAAATTTCACCTTGTTGGGAATGATAAACCCCCTCTAGATCCCAAGGAGAGGAATCAGTTAATGAAGGAAGGATTGGTGGTTGATTACTCAACCACCCCCATGAATGGAAGCATGGTCTGACATAAGAATGTCAACCTGAAGTACCGTAGGGTCTGGCAGACCAGGATGACCCGAGTTTCCTTCTGATGGAAGGAATGGGATAGGTCGAGGACCATCCTGGGAAAGAATATAGAGAAAATGGAGACAATAGAAGACATAGGAGGAAGAGGCATACATGTGAGGCTCTATAGAGAGCATGAGAGACACCAGATGACATCTGACAAGAAGATATCTAAGAATCTTACAGGAGAACACAACCCGATTAAGAGACTATGAGCTAGAGTAAATCCTAGCCATAGATGCTAGTTACATGTGGCGATAGATCCAGCGTGGTCCAGAAGGAAAGCCAAGAGATATATGCTGAAATCCCAAATGCCCAACTATCAAAGTGACGAGGACCGTTGAATGAATGAGTATGTGGAAAGATATCCTGTGGTCCATAGACTTCGTACTCTGGAAGAATTTAGCCAAGGATTTTCAAGGAGTGAAAATCGCCGAAGTCGCGAACGTCGAAATAGATCTCAGTCGTTGATAGGAAGAGGATGTGTGGTGCCTGATCCAAGAGATTGGAGACTTAGCTCTTCAGGGGATTTGCATCAAGAGGATTTGGTATGATCCGAAGCCAGAGTCGTGAAGTAATGAGAACCGTAGATCTATGGATCTACGTGGAATCTTACAGACCATTAGATTAAAGTTTTGAGCATTTATTAGTCTATGATGATGTGTCTTGATGATGTCATTCGATGTGACATGGACCGCATTATGTGTGCCACGTGTCACCCATTTTTGGATGATTCACATACCCATTGTGCCTTTTAGAGAAGAACACGTGTTACCCCATATCAAGGACACGTGTCACCCTTTGACCCTCATCGTGTGTCAACTCCTAGTTCATGCCCTCCTAGTGAACGTGGTTGGTGATGTAATCAAGAGTCCAAGAGTTTGGATAACTTCGACGTTCAAAAGATTTTGGGTGTGGTACAATATGGGAATGTTCAACATAAATCATTGATCATTGAAGGGCCAAATCCATGTGGCAAGATTTCGGGAGATTTGAGTGTAGGTTGATAAAGGAAGGTCCAACGACAATCACTGATCATCGAATTATGATGGACCAACGATGACCGTTGACTACCAAAACGCTGAAACATAGGACATTCAACGTTAAACGCCAATCGTTGAAGGGCTAAGGCCACGAGGAGAGATTTTGGGACTTCAGGGATTGGAAAAAATGAGTGTTTCACGCTGAACACCGAAGCCCATTTTTACCATAGGATCTCGGTGGAGGATGGGGACCATATATTTTTTGCACTATTTAGCAATATGAGAATTTTTCGACACTTTTGGAACTCCCAAAGTTGGGGAACTTCCGAAGTGCCAAAACCTTTACTAATGCAGGCTCTTGGCTCCCGGTCTTCAGCCTGAGGTCACGAGGAAGACCACGCTAACTGGTTCAAGTGCATAGTGAGAGATGTAAGTTTTTGGGGAGCTGATTAAGAGGGTTTTGCTTAAGTAAGGGACCAAAAATACACCAGGGAAAGCGAAAAATTGATGCCCCATCCCCTGAAAAGTGTATTTAGGGGTTGGGTGTGTTACAAATTGGTATCAGAGCATGGAAACAACACTTGGTCTTATTGGGCTCATGCGAGAGTCACATATAAATGTTATTAGAGGACCTTAAGGGTTAAAACCCTATTTTACCCATTCCTAAGAGGCTTAGTAAACCTCTATTGAAGCGGGGAGTGAAACCTCCTACTTTTAATAGATGTTTTGGAAATTTGCACTGTATGTTGCTGATGTTTCCAAATAAAGAAGTTGACTTCACTATGCAATCGCATGTGTTGTTGTACATACATAAGATTGGGTTACTGAGGCTAAGATGAGATTGTTGTGAATATTACTACCAAACAAAAATCATATGCATAAGTTCCTTGAGCAGAAGGATGCATATTTAAAATTTAGTTTGGATTTTACCCAACAACAATGAATCATGCTAGTCTATGGAAGAGGAAGCCTGCTATTTTCTTTTCGGAAATGATAAGTCGATCCTATAGGAGTGGGATTATATCAATGGGAACTAATAGCAAGACTTGGATGTGAATGAATTGAAAGGATCCGTAGCAGTAATAATTATTGTTTTAATGGAGGATTAAACCTAGTATATGTGTATACCCCCTCACGATAAGAGGAATGAGTTTGGTGACCATTCTCTGAAAAGTGAGATCATGCGTAACTCTCGGATTTCGAAGGGAATTGAGAAATGAATTTTATTTCTGGGTACAAGAATTGTGGGGCAAGGTTTTTCTAATCAAGCTGATAAACAAAGTTGTAGATATATAGAGTGATTGAGTGAGAAATCACACCAACCTCCCTTTCTTAGTGGATAGGAAACTAGTCTACCATAATTCTTGTGGGAGTAGGAGAGATACCAGACGACATACAAAGAATAGATGAGAACATGCGAGGCTCTCCAGCTGAGAAGAATGTCTTTGAGAATCTTATAGGAGAACATGACCCAAGTAAAAGACAGTGAGCTTGATGTTGAGGAGGCATCTGATAAACCTCGTAGAGACCATGACAGAGAAAGAACCTCTAAGAAACTGCAAAATTACCCTAGTGATATCATGGTTTGGCATGGGGGTGGCCATAGTTTTAAGAGTGAATTAATTTAAACCTATGGGAATGTTCAACATAAATCATCAATCGCCAAAGGGCCAAAGCCATGTGGTGATATTTCGAGAGATTTGAGTTTAGGTTGATAAAGGAAGGTCCAACAACAATCATCGATCGCTGAATGTCGATGCACCAATGACGACCGTCGACTTCCGAAACACCGAAACATAGGACATTCAATGCTAAATGTTGAACGTCGAACACTGATTGTCGAAAGGCTAAGGCCACGTGGTGAGATTTTGGGGCTTCGGCGATTGGGAAAAGGGAGTGTTCAACACCAAACACCAAAGCCCCTTTTTAGAGTAGGATCTGGGTAGAGGATGGGGATCATTGATTTCCTCCACTGTTCGACGATCTGGTAATTTGACAACACTTTTGGAACTAACGAAGTTCGGGAACTTCCAAAGTGTCGAAATCTTTTCTAAAGAAGGCTATTAGCTCTCATTTTTCAGCTCGAGGTCACGAGGAAGACCTCGCTAACTGTTTCAAGCACACAATGAGAGATGTAAGTTTTGGGGGAGTTGATTAAGATGGTTTTTCTTAAGTAAGGGGCCGAAAATGCACCAGGAAAATGAAAAATGGATGCCCCTGTTGTTCCTGATTTTATACTTTAAGGCTCTAAAGTATACCATCAAGGAATTCGAAAAGGTAGAGATAGTTAATGGGTAAAAAGATCAGTTTAATGGAAAGCGAGATCAAAGTTGGTTCCTTAACTGTCTCTGTCTATCTTCCCATTGTTCTTGGATGCTAATATCCCTTTCAATCACAGCCCATGAACGTTCAAGTTCTACCCATGCATTTTTTGTTTGTAAGATGGTATTGAATAGGTTTAACGCAATGCTTGTCTGATCTAATAGACCGGGTTCTATATTAAGCTGTCTAGTAACTGGAACAGTCATGAAAACAAAAGGTTTCCTTTTTGTAAGTCAAAGTTATTTTCAAGGGTCGCAAATTTTTAGTTTGAATTAATAAAAATAAAACTTCCAAATATATGAATCAGTATTATAATAGAAATAAAGGTCGTTTCTAGTATCTAAGTCAAATTTAAGGGAGATGGTGCATGGAATAAAGAAAGAAAAAGAAATATATAGTTGTATAACAAAAATGAGGCATCAATTAAAGAGGAATCTCATTTTATGCTAATAGAAGAAAGAGGGATGATAACTTTGAAGAAGTATACAATTTCAAAGTTCTAAAACGTTCATAGGTCTTATATCCGATGATAGCTGATACAGAGGAAAAACTGCAAAGGGTTAGCTAATCTGACTTTTCAATCACCATAATAGAAGTTGCATCATGAAAGCATTCAACGAAGGTATGAAATAAAAGATGGAATGACAGAGAAACACATAACTCAGGCTTGACAAGATCTGGAATCTTCAATCTATATTGTATTAATTCGGGCAAAATGAAATTTTCTCTTTACAATCCCCTCTAGAAAAAAGCCTCTTCTTAGTCTTGAAAAAATATATTTATACAAAACTACCAATCTTAAGACGGTTGGTGATTTCCTAATTCCTAGTGACTAACTATTTGTTAAAAAATAGATCAGAAACTATTTGCATGATTTTCTCCTTTTTTCTATTTTCTTGGAAGTAAAGATCTTCCAAATGATACTTTTACTTTGTTGATGACTGTAGAATTCATGCAGAAACCCCGATAGATCTAGAATTCTAGTTAAATTGAACACAAACAATTTGTTGATATTCAAGAGATGAGAGAAAGTTTTTGCCCATAAATCAGAGAATTATATTAATCAAAAATGAATATACATGAGAAACCATCCTCAAAAAGAAGAGAGGAGGTGAATATATAGAATTTCCAACATAGAAATTCTAGTAAAAAGAAAGCTAGAAATAGCTAAAATAGGTGTCATAAGCTAAGGGAGACCACATAGTTCGACCTAGACCACGAAAGATACATGTCACACACTCATTAATGTCCACAAGAGTCAAGTGATGTGCATTAGCTCACTTAATCTCACTTAACTGACCTAAAATAGTAGTTACTAATAATAGTAACGACAAAAATCATTAATTAAGGAATAAATATCTCACTCAAAGAGGAGGTGTGCATTCCCCAATAATAGATGATTTTTTGCATGGGGGAGTTGGAATAAATCATGAATAAATCAATAAAATCAAGAACCGGGAGTTGAGTCTTGATCTAAAAATAACAATTTTCCCTAAAATCTAGGGATGAGGCGCCCTTCTTCTCTATGTGGCCAAATTAGGTGAAATAAAGTGTAAATGAATGTATTAACCAAGATCTAGGAGTCTAATCTAGGTATAAACTAATGTAAGTTAGGGTTATTCTCCAACACCCCCCCTTAAGCCTAACTGTAATGACAAACAAATTTGAGTCCCGACAACTTGGCCATTTTAGGTACTCATTACATAAAATAACTCCTCATGAAAAGAGGAAAGAGGGAAAACCTTGTGGGAAACCCCCCCCCAAAAAAAAAAGAGGAAAAAAATTTATGAGTGGCCAAAAGTNTTGGTGAAGATGTCTGCAACCTACTGCTCTATGGGGCAGTACTGCAGTGAAATGACTCTGTTACGGATCAACTCATGGATGTAATTCATGTGATGAACTTCCCATCTGCAAGAAGCGGCAATGGCCAAAACTAGTCGAATGGAGTCCATTTTTGCAACAGGTGCAAATGTCTCTATGTAGTCTATGCCATGTACCTGTGAGTATCCTTTTGCGACAAGTCAAGATTTTCACTTTCTGATCTCACCATCTGCAACAATATTTTTTTGATATATCCATCGACATCGAACAAGCTTTCTTCCTTTCGGAAGTGGAACCAAGTCCCATGTGTTGTTGTCCATAAGAGCAGAGTACTCTTCAACCATGGCAGCCTCCCAAAGTGGGTTCCAGCATCCTTAGAGTGTGACTATGGATTTGAACCAAGTTACATATAGCAATGTATGGGAAGCAAAGGTTCTGTGGCAGCCAGGGCTTGAGGAGCCCCAAAAAACTATGATCTAGTCCTTCTTGTATCCGCAGGATCACCGACTAGTTCACCCACATCTCGCAGTGATTTTTTTGCCCAAGTTGGAAACTCAGTTGGAGCAGCCATGACCTACTCCTCATCCTCTGTATCAGACCCAAAAGGCTTCTCTGATGGCTGCTCTGAAGTGCTCGAAGAAGTTTCTGACTCCTCCTCATCAGTGACAACAAGTGGTTCCTCGGTAGGGTCTTCTAAAAAATCATGCAGTGATTCTTCTTCAAACTTCACACTTCGAACTAGAATGAACTTTTCAGTGTGAGAGTCCAACAATATATATCCTTAGACACCTTCAGGATATCCAAAAAATATTCATTCAAAACTTTGAGGCTCCAAAGCCTTCCTCTTATCTGTTGGAATGTGAGCCCATGCTCGTGAACCAAACATACGAAAGTGCGACACTTTTGGTTTCTTTCTGGTCCAACATTCAAAAGGAGTGGTGCCTTTGAGTGATTTGTGAGGAAATCAGTTTTGAATGTATGCTGCACAATTAATAGCTTCAACCCATAGCTTGGGACCTAATGATTTCAATTGTAGCATACAATTGGCCATCTCTTTTAAGGACAGGTTTTTCCTCTCCGCAACACCGTTCTGCTGTGGTGTATATGACACTGTGTATTGTAGTTGTATTCCTGCATCAATACAAAGTTGCTGCAAATATTTGTTGACATACTCCCCCCCATTATCAGTATGGAGTATCTTAATCTTACACGGAGACTCATTCTCATCAAGTGCTTTAAATTCTATAAAGCATTCAAATACTTCCGATTTTAATTTCAAAAAAAATACCCAAGTAAAGCGAGAGAAATCATCTATGAAGGTGAGTACATATCGAGCCTTACTGATTGAAGGCTGCGGGAATGGGCTCATGATGTCACTGTGAATCATCCAAAGAGGTGAAGAAGCTCTCTGTGCCTTCCCTTTTTCAAAAAATTTCTCTGGATTCTTGCCAAGAATGCATCCTTGACATACACCGCTTGTGAATTTAATAGTTGGCAATCCTTCTACCATGTTTTTCTTGCTGAGTTGATGCAAGTACTTATAGTTTATATGGACAAATATTTCACACCATAACCTGATGATATCATTAGATTGTGATAGAAATACAGTGCTAATATATTTAGGAACAAAGTGGGAGAAGAAATACAAACGAGAACCGTGATCTGCAATTCCATGTGCAAGTTGTGAGCCTGTGGAAATGTCGGTAATCACTGCGGAGTATGGAGTGAACTCCACCTTCCTTCCAGAGCTGAAATGAGTGATCTAATATATCGAGAGAATATTTTCAGACAGCGAGGGAATATGAAGCACATTTTTGAAGCATCCCCCTTCAAGATCAACAATTCCTTCTCCACACACCTTTGCGGGTGTGGAATCTCCCAAGTAAATTGGGGATCTGGTGCTTTCTTCGATGGAGGAAAATTCATCTTTTGATGCATCCATATGGTTCGATGCACCTAAATCAAGGATCAAATATGATGGAGTGGATGTGAGAGCCATTAAAGCATGACCATCTCGTGCTCTCCCTCCTGTTCTGTTATCATCTTTCTTCTTTGCATTTTCGAGCACCGTGAGATTGTGTTGCTACAATTGTTTAGCCATCTCATCGATAGTCTTCCTCATGTAATTTTCTTCAAGATGAAAACCTTTGGAAAAGTAGCTGCAAATTTTTATTTCCTTATTCTTATTACCCTTAGGCTCATAAGAGTTATTTGAAGATTGTGCGGATCTCTCCTTCTTCGATTCAGGAAATTTACCGATTCCTTTTTTCTTGTCTTTTCCACTGCTCTTTGGAGCATTAGTAGCCGCAAGTACTTGGTTCTTGGAACACTTGATGGCACCCATTTGGACTAAATTATCTTGATCTTGAGTCAATGTTTCAATGAAATCATTCAATGGAGGCATTTTCCATTTTTCCTGAGTCAATTTAGATGCTTGAAAAGACGACACAAATACGGAATATTCAGGGCCTAATTTCGAGAGAATTGAAAGGATGAGTTGTTCTTCCTCTTTCATGACTCCACGTGCATTAAGTTCAATGAGGGATTTGAACTTGGTGAAGAATTCTTGCAGGTTGCTGAAATGAATTGGAATTAGGGATATGAGTTCATTCTCCAGTTGATGCACTCTCATTGCTTCGTGCTTTCCGAATAGTCCTTCCAATGTGGTCCAGACCACCTCGGGAGTAGTGGCTCTACTGACATGAAAGAGGAGATATCTAGAAATTGATAGGCATATCAACCCAATTTCTTCATCTAATTTATTGAAATACTTTATCTTCTCCGTTGTAGCAGTTGGTTCTTTCTCCGTTCCCATTGTTACCCAGTAAAGCCCTTTGCTTTGGAGGAGTAGAGAGATCTCTGTCTTCCATTCGAAGTAATTGAAAGGATTTCGAATGATTTTTGTGGGCTGAGAGAGATGATCCATTGCTTCTTGCTGCACCTCCTGATGATCTATACCTGTAAATAAAACCATGTACAATCCACTAAATTCAATCTAGCTCTGATACCATGTAGAATTCCTGCAGAAACCCCGATAGATCTAGAATTATAGTTAAATTGAACACAAACAATTTGCTGATATTCAAGAGATGAGAGAAATTTTTTGCTCCATAAATCAGAGAATTATATTAATTAAAAATGAATATACATGAGCAACCATCCTCAAAAAGAAGAGAGGAGGTGAATATATAGAATTTCCAACATAGAAATTCTAGTAAAAAAAAATCTAGAAATAGCTAAATCATAATCTAAGGGAGACCACATAGTTCAACCTAGACCACTAAAGATACATGTCACACACTCATTAATGTCCACAAGAGTCAAGTGATGTGCATTAGCTCACTTAAGCTCACTTAACTGACAAGAGAAGCAGTTCCAACTCACTTAACTGACCCGAAATAGTAGTTACTAATAATAGTAACGACAAAAATCATTAATTCACGAATAAATATCTCACTCAAGGAGGAGGTGTGCATTCCCCAATAATAGATGATTTTTTTCATGGGGGAGTTGAAATAAACCATGAATAAATCAAGAAAATCAAGAACCGGGAGTTGAGTCTTGATCTAAAAATAGAAGTTTTCAATAAAATATAGGGATGAGGCGCCTTTCTTCTCTATGTGGCCAAATTAGGTGAAATAAAGTGTAAATGAATGTATTAACCAAGATCTAGGAGTCTAAGCTAGGTATAAACTAATGTAAGTTATGGTTATTCTCCAACAATGACTCTCCTTCTTTTGATCCAATACATTCAATGCATCTCTCCAGGAACTGTGTAAAATTTTTGGGGGGTTCTGGAAGGTCTTTTGCTTCGAACAGATAAACCTTTCTATGTATCTTGGAAAGACGGTCTTCAACTCCTTTATCTGCAAACTTTATCAACTGCAGTTTTAATTTGGTCTCAACTAATAGCCTGTCTATTAGGATGACATCCTTTTCTCTTAGCTGTGAAATTTCTATTTGAATTTCACTCAAATTTTCTCTAAAATTTAATTGATATCTTACAATATTAATCTGTCCCAGAAGTCCTGTACAATTTCCTTTTCCAATGTTCAATGACCCTTTGTCTAAAAGATCAAAAACTTCTTCGCAGTCATCTCTAATTTCCTTGACTATTCTTTTGTTTTCAGTTATGTTGGTTTCCCATAGCTTGAGCATGATGTCGCCTCTGATTTTCTCTGTGGCTGATATTTTCATAGTTTTGGATGTCTCTTCACTTGCCGAATATATGATTTCCTTTTGGAGAGTAACCCTTGCTGCTTTGGCTTCTTTTTCCTTTGGGATAATATTATCAAAGGCATTATCTTCTTCTTGAAAGTAACTCTGAATAATCTCTATCTCGAAAATCAATTTTTGTTGTTCAACTTCTATTTTTGAATGCACTTCCAGTGACTAGGCCTGGAAAGATTTTAGATATATGACCTGACCTTCCATCAAATTTAACCTAGCCTGTAACTGTTTTGCATGCTCCTTTTGTTGAGCAACCTGTACCTGACTTGCTTGTATCTTTGGGTTCATTTCGTCCAGTCTTGTTTTGAGTAATTGAATTTCTAGCCTTTCGGCAACCCTGGTCTGCTCCAAGCTTTTACTCACCTCTTCTCTGATGTTCTTCTCAACATTCTTTAAATGATCTTGTAATTGAGCTATCATGTTATCACTCATATTTATTCTCATTCTCATGTTTCCCATAGTAAAAAAGTTTGTTGTTGCCATGGCTCCCATGGAACCTGCTATCTCTGTAGCAAAATCCTCCTCCTCCAAATTCTGCCCATCTATCAAGAATTTATGTTTTTTTACCATATTCCCCTCCTTCTTATGCATCTCTTGTTTCAGGACGACCTTCCTTTTTCTGCTGAAAAAGTAATCAGAAGGAGGAATCTCATCTAAGGGGATAGAGATGAGGTCATCAACAAATAGAGTTCTTGTCTGTGGAAATCCAAAAGAAGACTGTAAGGGGGTTAAGGAAGCTATGGGGCTTCCTAGCTCTGTAGATCCTTTACCTCCTATTTCCTTAGGCGTATTGACATCAACACCAGGTGATGAAGGGGGAGTAATCTTACTGGACTTGAGTGGTCTCCCGGACCTTTTCTCTGCTTCGGTCTGTGATTTTTTTGTCTGTAAGGTCTCTTTGTTTGGTGGGGGCCTTTCTATATTCTTTGGGACTTTTTTGGGATTTCCCTTCTTCTGTGATTCCTTTTTGAAACCTGGGGGAACACTTTCTTGCTCCTGGGGGAGGTTGATTGCTTCTCCTTGCATTACTTGGGGTAGACCACTCTGTCTATGCTTCTGAAAGGTCTGAAAGCTAGCTTGCAGGTCAAACGACAGTGTCTGTACTCGTTCTAACACCTCTTTATAAGTCTTAGTCCCTTTGAACATGTCATCCCAAGGGGACTCCTCATGTTCATATGCTTTCATATTGTAATGTATCAAGCGTTTTTTCACTAGTTGATAAGGTTCATGCCTTTTGTACTCAATATTTAACAATTTGACTTCTTCGAGTGCTTCTGCTTCCACCTTGGAATGGCCCAAATTTTGTAATGAAAATTTCCCGATGTGCACAGGGAAGATTGGCCAGGACTTATTTTGAGTCACCTTTAGTTCTATTCTGATACCACCTTTCACTATTTGGTGTGCTACTTCCCTACACACCAGTCTATCTTGGAGGAATTTTGGAAGCGCATGAGGGGGGATTGAGCACCTATTACCATGAAATGAAAAATTTCGTAAAACAAATTTTTTGTGTTTTCTTCCCACAACTCAGAGTGATACTCGTGAATGGGTTCGAGGTAGGTTATGTTCCAACTCCAATTCATGAGGGGGAATGGAGTCATATAAAAATTTGTGTCCATGTTGTATGCTGACATGTAAAAGGCCACTGGTTGACCTCGGGATCTTGCAGCTTTGTAATTTGAAACCTCTTTGGCTATGTTATCGTATAAATTTTTGTCCCAGTTGAAACTATATCCTTTTGATGCTTCCTCCAAAAAGGGCACCCATTCTGCGGGGAAATGACAGCGATTCTTTTTGTCGAAGAGTCTGCACAACATCATGGCTACATAAACCATGTACTCATTTAAAGAATTTGTGGCATAAATTCCGTGGGTATTGGCCCTAAATTTTGATGGACATCTCCACCAACCTTTGATTAAATCAAGGTAAGTTTCCTCTGCCTCAGTGCATTCCTTTCTCTGAAATTCAGCTATAAATTCGGCATTGTAAATGAATTTACGATTGGGTGAGAGTTTGTACATAACCTGGATATGTTCAAGTTTGAATGAGCCGATAATGGCCCCTTGATCATTTAAAATGCTTATCGTCGGAATATCAACCTTCTCTAAATCCCAACTGATCATGTCGTTGTATGCCATGAGCCGTGGGCGTGCTGCAATCTTGTGAAGTTCTGATTATGCCTTGTCTCGAAGGTGATTCTTGGAATCATTAAGGGAAATTTTTATTTCGTAGTCCATATTTTCATAGATTTGTCTCCATGATTTGATCGAGTCGATAGCATGTGGCGTGGTGTCAGATATGGCATCTCCCTCCGGGCTAGAAATCTCAGTTGTATCTTCACTCTTCTTGGATCCCTTCTTTGGTGCCATAACTTTCGTATTGGAACAAAAAGCTGTCACAGAAGAGAGGTGTGTAAGCTCAGCTGGATGTGACTTACTCTTGATAGAAAGACCCAGAATAAGGTTCAAAACATAGACCTTTAATTTTCCTTTAACTCATTTTATGGTGAAAGTACTGACGTAGCTGCCAAGAATTTAATACCTTTAATGCAAACAATATTTCTGAGATACGCATTCGTGTCACAGAAATCACCAGCTATCCGTTATTAATATGGTCGTATTTCGGCGATTCTAAAATCAAAATTTGAAAGATCTCGTTCAACGGAACCCGAAAAATGAAAATACCTAAAAAGTTTAATTACCATTAAATGTATTTTTAAAACGAGGTTAGTTCGTTTTAAACATTGATTTTGAGTCGAGAATTCATGTTTCGGGGTTTCAGGGATCTTGCTTACACAAGGTTTGTCACCACTAAACCCCGAATCCCAAAATCCAAATGAGATTAGTTTAGGCCTTAACTTTGGTATTGAGTCGGGACTTCGCATTTCAGGGTTTCGGGGATCTCGCTTACATGAGGTATGTCACCACTAAACCCTGAATCCTGAAATCGTGATGGGATTAGTTTAGGCCTTAACTTTGGTATTAGTAATTTAATTAATCAGTATCAAGGACTAACTTCCAATTTTTTTGGGGGGGGGAAATCGGGGATCAGGATTTCGCAATGTGAAATGTATTGAAAACATGTTGTTCTGAGTGAACCCGAATCCTGAAAGGTTAAAAGATTGTTAATTAACTCCTTTAGGGTTTTAATTTATCATGATTAAAAGTACCTTACAGAACTTGCGTCGAGACTTTAAAAACACTTGAGTTTTCTACATTTTATTATTAAAAAATAAAGCCATTTCAGGTTTCTGTACTGGGCTATTGGGACTGATAGCGAGGATTATACCTTATGAAAATACGAATCTCGGAAAAGAAAAGTTTTAGTCTTAGAGATAAAAACTTTAAGACCTATTTTCAACATAGGCTCCAATTGGGGACCTCGTATCCTTGTGGGAGGAGGAGAACAGGTGGACTTAGTGCCTTTTATTGGGTAAATGGGGTCAGTTATTCCATTCTATGAGACATAGTTGTGAAAACCCTACCAGGAGGATAAATATTTCAACCTTAACTTCGGAAAACTTTCAAGATTAAAATGTTTGACAATATCGAGATAGGCTCACATAGATTTCCCTTTCTAAAACCGACCTCAGACTTGTACAAGATAATCAAAACAAGATTAGTCATTCTACCAATTTTTATTTGATCGTATTTGCATCAAGAGATTCTTAGAGTGTAATATGGAATCCCATAATCTTAGAGTGTAATCTGGTTGAAAGAATAAAATTACCAGAGAATCTTGCAATTCGTGTATAACAGTCTTTTCCGGTATGTAAACATTGCTTCACTGCTAGTGGGCCTGTTCAGTACCCCTGTGAAGTTATCATATTTTCCACATTGAATTTCCTTTCACCACTTCATTATTTCTAGCATTTAAATGCTAAGATGAGGGCAATCATATAATGAATTTCCTTTCATCATCTCTTTAGATTAGATGGGGGCAATCAACAATGCATTTCCTTTCACCATCTTTTTATATACACTTTTGTTATGAAGTGGGGGCAATCAATAAGTATGTAACATACTCAGGGAAAATATACTGCTTAAATTTTTTTACAGCAAAGGTCTATCAACTTATTTAAATAGCTCTGGATTAATCTTCTTTTTGGCCCTCAGACACTTTAACTTTATGGAGAATCTCAGGGAAAACTTATTAATATTTTTTAGGTACTTCCCTTGAGAGAAAACGATCATTTTATTTCTGCAAGAATGACTAAAAAGGTTAGGATTAGCCCAGACATACTTCCGGTTTAGCCAAAGTTTAGGAGAAACATAGAATTTTACCTATCCTTGCTTTGAAAGTTAGTCTGAACATTTCCGAAATTAAGATGGGACTTTTTTTTTTTTAGAGACTAATGGGAAAAAGTCAGGGTTGGCTGAAGAGTAAGCTTGATAGTGATCGAAGGGAAAAGGTGAGAGAACCTCGGAAAATTAGGAGTGCTAACGAGTATTATTTATTTATTTATGTTTTTTTACTGTCGTGGAATTTTGCGTCTCGTTAATTTGTACCTCTTAGGACATTTTTAACTCAGGTTCTCAGGTTAGAGTTCATACCTTAGTAGTTCGTTGTATTTACAGTCAAAAGACTGTTTACTTATTACCTTATTGGTAAGTATTTATCATGATTATTCGTGCAGATTACCCCTGTAGTATAGTTGATCTCTTAAGTCCTTGACTCTTTTCCTGCGAATAAAATGACCTGATAACTGTCAGACACTCATACAAATTTTGTGAACTACTAGATTTGAACTGTTTTGTATTTGCATTTTCTGAAAAATATTAATTTTTTTTTTTTGAGTATCTTCAATCAAACTTACCGAAAGCAAAGTAACTGTAAAGAAAACATGAAAACAAACCGGTATGTACAATTAAAGTTCGAAAACATATTACTGCATGTAGTGTTTAAGGTATTTCCCATTTACAGGGGCGCTCAAAATGTCTCCATTGAGATTTTCTAATGAAAATTTTTTTTTTCCTTTTGAGGCCGAGACTCTATAGGAGCCAGACCAGATCAAATCGAACTTGCCATGTTTGCCAGTGTCTTCTGTTCTAGCTTCCTATTTTAGTACCAGATCTCCAGGGACGAAATCTCTATCCTTAGCCTTTTGATAGAATAAAGCCTTCATCTTATCCTGATATCTCTGCAACTTTTCATTTACTTCTGCTCTATTTTGCTGAACTTCGACCAACTAGTTTTCTCTCCTGGTAATGTCGTTAGGTTCTTCGTTTGAATCTTGCCAAATTTTCATTACTGGAAAAGTAAGATTGATTGGTAAAATAACATCAGTGCCATATACCATCTGAAAAGGGGACATTCCAATTTCCCTTTTGGTACTTATCATGTTGGCCCATAGAGCGTATTTCAAATGGATATTTTTAGGACCATACAATGTACCTTTTTTCCCACACTTTTTGCCACCATTACACTCTTGTTTCACTCACATTTAAACTCATATTATCACTTTACCCTATCTTTCCAAAGGTATACAACGTCTCTTCTCTTTACTATATGTTTAATCTGTTTTTCATATAATTTTACATTACTCTCGTACCTAACCTTTGATCAAAATGTATAAGTGTTGAAACAGTTCGAATTACAGATTAGCATTGAGGCCTGTTGCTGAAACAGTTAAAGCACGCAAATACTGTGGCTGAAACAACAACTCATACAGAAGAAGTTGTTACACAGTCCATGGTCAACGATGCTCAAACACAGAAGAAGTTGTTAC
>JASDQU010882958.1:5475-22732 GCA_032191745.1 Picea mariana
GACATGTGGTTGTAGCCACCTTCTGGTTGTAGCCGAAGAACATAGGGGGTTGTAGCCTCCTTTTGGTTGTAGCCAAAGAATTGGGGAGTTGGAGCTTCCCTCAGGTTGTAGCCTGAGAAACAAGGGGTTTGGAGCCTCCTTCTAGTTGCAGTTGGAAAACAAAGGAAGTTGGTTCTTCCAATGAATGTAATTCTTCAAGACATATAAGATAAAGCATTCCATGGTTTTCTCCCGATTTGGGTTTCCATGTTATTATCACCAGAATTTCATCCGCAAATGGTTACAGGAATCCAACATCTTAAAAACACTCATTAGTTCACTCATGGACCAAAAATGCATTTCCAAAAGGTCCAAAACTATACAACTAGTTATAACATTAGCATGCGCTAAGACTACACATGGAGTGCGCACACATGCGTCATCCAGAAACACAAGAAAAGCGCACATGCACATGATGCGTGACTGTGGATGAAAAAAACCACGTACCCGTCAGAACAACACATTTATGATTGTGGTCGACCTTCCACCCACTTCTTGTTCAACTTCTAAGTCGATTTGACACCCAAATCTCGGCTGAATCTGACTGGGGGGCTGGTCAAAGACCTAAGGGTGCCCTAAAGGGCCCCTTGTTCACACTAAAAGTTGGTTGAATAATACCTCAAAGCTATGCTATAAAAGGAGGCCATGGGTGCACTACATTTTTAAGGAATTCAATTTTATTTTTATGCTGCCTATATTATCTTGGAGGATCCTCTTTCCTTGTCAAGAGCATACAAGCACCATCTCATTTAGCCATTCATATCACCTCTTGAGTGAATGTGATTTGGATTTTATTCACCATTTCCTTCTAGTTTGTTACTTGTAAGAAAAGATCAATATTTGGGGGTTCAAGAGCCCTCCCTTGGAGGAAGAGGAGGCCCATAAGTCTGTCTTTCTCTTTGGTGTTTTCTTTCCACTAATACAATCCTTTCCATTGGTGGCATGAATGTTGTTTATTTCTTGTTCTAATGTCCTTATGCACTCTAGTTTAGTTTTTCTTATCGTTCTTAGTTTAGTCTTTTGTTTATGTCATATGATTGATGTTTCTAACTTCCTCCCATCAATGACATTATCCATAAACCCTGAGTATCTTACAGTCCATACACCCTTTTGATCTCTGTGTTTGTCTACTTTGTCATGCCTCTGGCACAATTTAACCCACGTCTAGTCATCCCCTTGACAACTAGATTCAGTTTCACGGTTTTTGTCACTCATACATCACATATATCCCCAACCAAGGACAGTCTTGAGTCTCACTACTTCTTGACTTCATCCATGTTTCTCATTAGTTCCTAATCTCATCTAGTGAATTTCTTGAAGCCCTTTGCTTCTTGGAGTCGCGTCTCCCTTTTCTGTTGACATCAACACAGTTTTCAGAAGGGTGACAATATTTTGACTCTCATTACCTTTACAATGAGGAGTTTTGGACGACACAGAGAGAAACATCATTTCTCTCTGCTGTCGTTGATCCCCATGACATTTGACTTCAACACTTTATCATGTGGTGGTGGGTCTTACTTTGCGACTATTGCAGTTATTTTTATATATGCCGAAGACCTCTAAAATTTGATAGACTATCAATGTCTACACATTATCGACATTTCTCATAGGTTTCCTTACCTTTTTCAGAGTTTGTTCACCATCAAAATTGTCCTCGGTTTATTCTCACACCACCCTGGAGGGCGCTGCAATGATCTACATCAACACACAACTTCAGTTACCGTCTTACACATTTTTGAGTTACATAACGCGAGCATGAGGCATGCCCACCTCATTTGTACATAGTTTTATTTTTCCACCCCTTGCGAAAGGTTTGGGTCTTACAGGTTCCCCTATCCCTCCAATGGGTCGCTCTTGATACTCCCCACAATGCTCTTTCTTACAAAGGTACTCTCAGTAGAAGAAAAATTGATGTATTTCAGCTATACGTATGCTCCTAACCTCACACATCAGGGGGCATCTGTTATCACCAGAATTTCATCCGCAAATGGTTACAGGAATCCAACATCTTCAAAACACTCATTAGTTCACTCATGGACCAAAAATGCATTTCCAAAAGGTCCAAACTATACAACTAGTTATAAAATCAGCATGTGCTAAGACTACACAGGGAGCGCGTGTACATGCATCATCCAGAAATGCAAGAAAAATGCACATGCGCACGATGCACGACTGTGGATGCAAAAAATCATGCACCCCTTAGAACGATGCATTTATGATTGTGGTCGGCCTTCCATCCACTTCTGGTTCAACTTCCAAGTCTATTTGACACCCAAATGTTGGTTGAATCTGACTGGGGGGTTAATCAAAGACCTAAGGGTGCCCTAAAGGGCCCCTTGTTCACACTAAAAGCTGGTTGACTAATACCTCAAAGCTATACTATAAAAGGGAGCCATGGGTGCACTACATTTTTAAGGAATTTATTTGTATTGTTATGCTGCCTATATTCTCTTGGATGATCCTCTTTCCTTGTCAAGAGCATACAAGCACCATCTCATTTAGCCATTCATATCACCTCTTGAGTGAATGTGCTTTGGATTTTCTTCACCATTTTCTTCTAGTTTGCTACTTGTAAGAAGAGCTCAATCTTTGGGGGTTCAAGAGCCCTCCCTTGGGAGGAAGAGGAGGCCCATAAGTCTCTTTTTCTCTTTGGTGTTTTCTTTCCACTAATAAAATCCTTTCCATTGGTGGCATGAATGCTGTTTATTTCTTGTTCTAATGTCCTTATGCACTCTAGTTTAGTTTTTCTTATCGTTCTTAGTTTAGTCTTTTGTTTATATCATATTCTTGATGTTTCTAACTCTTGCATTCATTGCTGTCTTGCATAGCTAACCCAACTGGGATTTTAAGCATCTCTGTTTTGCTCATTTAGGTGAAAAAAGAGACGCAACACACGTAAAACATTGGTGTACTGTGTATATGTGTGATTGTTCATTTCTTATTGCTCATTATTGGATTCTAATTCTACATTGATATAACACTTGGATTATATGGAGAAAAAGGATTATAATTATGTTATTATTGGTTCACCCCCCCCTCTCAATAATGCAACATATATTGCTTAGTTGTTAATGATGATGATGAAGATTAACGTCCACTATGATCAAATTGGTCTATCAGACCTTGAGAGGGTAAGTGATTACTTGCGATTCTTTATAATTTTGTTTCAGTGCTCGAAAAGCATTAAGAGAATATTTCCAATACCACCATAGCTTTGTTGAGTTAAGAGGTTAGGAAGGTTGGTAGTGTGACAAATATTTTGAAAATGAGATCTAATATGGGTATAGGCTGGACAATCTAAGAGAAAGTGATTTTCATCTTCAAACTAATTAGTGTCACAAAAGAGACACACTCTTTCATCCCATGGCATTTTAGAAATTGACCAATGCCCAATTCACTATGGAGCTCGTGAGAATTTGTTCTTATCTTAGCAATGTTTATTTTTTTCTTTACACTTGTCAAAACAGATAGATAACTTTGATCTTCTAGATTAGGGTTGATTACATCCTTATAATACCTTAATTTTGTTTTTTCCTCTAACTCTTTATCACACCACATTTTCTCCTTAAATTTTGATTTGACGATTTTTTTAATAGTATCTTTATTCTGTAAAATGGTTTCTTCCATGATTCCCCAATATTTTAGCCAAGACTGGGCATCTTTATGCCATCCTCACTTGAGTCGATGGTGGTTATGACTCGATTTTGAAGAAATTTTAGGAAGCCTCTTCTCTTCCATGTTGTTTAAATTGTTCTTATGTATTAGATATCTATTCATGGTCATGCTCTCAATGGGAGAGAGGCTTGTTTCTAAGAGGAGTATGGGATAGGGCACATTTCCTTTAATTTTGAGATTATAGGTTATAAAATTCTTTTTTATTTTCACTATATTTCTCCAGGATTCACGAGAGATACTACAACCCCATACTTCACATCCATAAAGAATAATAGTAATAACAAGAGTCTCAAAGAGGAGTTTATTCTTATCCCAACTCCAAAGATCAGTTGATTTATAATTTCTTTCAAGTCCATAATGATTTTTCCATCCCCCAATAATCCTTTTCTCAATGCTATAATTCCAGTTGAGCTTGTGGTGAATATCAATTCCAAGATATTTGTATGAAGTCACTTGCTCCAAGTTGTTGTTTTCATAAATGAAGGTATCATAAGTGATCTTATTGGATTTAATAATAATGACCTTAGTCTTATCAGTATTAACAATCATACCCATATTGGAGCAAAAATCCTTGAGGATTCTTAGTTGGTTTTCAAGATCATGGGGACTCCTTGACATAAGAATGATATCATCGACATAAAGAAGAATATTGATGACTATAACCGTGAGAGTAGGGCCAAAATAGCCTTCTTTTTCCAAGAAATCTTCTAACTTGTCAATGTATATGCCAAAAAGGGTAGGGGACAAGGGACAACCTTGTTTGACTCCAATATTGTAGTTAATCTCTTTTGACTGGCCCTCAATGTTTTTAAAATTAGAAATAATTTTCTCATACATACTTATCGCAACATCCCTCAACTCGAGAGGCACTTTTATCTCTTCCAATCTATTCCAAAGGTTTTTCCTAGGAACCATGTCAAAAGCTTTTCTAAAGTCAACAAAACAACAAAAAATATTGGTTTTAGTATTGCGGAACTCCTTTGCAATGATCCTAAAGGTAAAAAGATGCCCCATGGTTGAATTATATATCCTAAACTCAACCTGGCCTTTAACTCTTTTACCGTGACTTTCTAGCCAAAGGATAATCTTATTTTCCAAAATAATTCCATAAAGCTTGGATAAAATCGGGCTAATCATAATGGTCCTATAATTAGAGGGAATGTTTCTATCCCCATTTTTAAAAATAAGAACAATGAGGCTTTGCGTCCAAGGTTTAGAGAAGCCATGCTTGACTACTAAATTAAAGAGCTTGTGTATGTGAAGGATAAAGATATGCCCTTCGATTTTAAAAATTTCAGCTTGGTAGCCTTTAATGTCCTTAGCTTTCCCATTTGCAAGCCACTTAACCGCGAACTCTATGTCATCTAAAGAGAAAAAAATCATCCTTTGTAGGGACAATAGGAATGGTGTCCATGGCATTAGGGAACTCATAAAGGCTTTTAAGGTAGGAATTCTAGTACCTTAAGGGTATCCTATTATTTTCTTTAGTATTGCGGTTTAGAATTTGGCTCCAAAACTTCTTCGGATCTAGCTTATATAGTTGTGAAAGTTTCTCTTTCCTTTTATTGATATAGTACCTTTTTTCCCTTTTAATTAGGGATTTGTATGTATTGATCTTATTGACTTTTAAGGACTCATTAGAAGCATCCCTAATGGATTTCCTAGCATTTTTACATTCTTTATCATACCAAGAGTTGGTCATTCTATTATTCTTTTTATAGGACACCTCGAAAGAGAACTTATTAATAGAAGTGGAAAGGGTAGTTGCAAAATTATGATAGAGTTCAATGTTGTCCTTATAAGTTAGGTGATTTAATTTACTATTTAAATCCTTTAAGAAAAGGTCAACTTTACTTTTTTCAAAGAGAAAATTCCTTTGATTATCAGAATTATCTTCAATGGCGCTCCTATGCATGGAAAAGTTTAGAGTTAGGGTTAAAGGTTTATGATCAGAGTCGGGCTCATGGTCATTTAAAAGGTCAAAAGTTGTTATTTGGTTGGAAATGGGGATATCAGATATCACATAATCTACGACACTACTACCTATCCCATGAATACAAGTTATCTGGTTGGAGTTTGGCCACTTCATTACTCCATTGCAAATTATTAGGTCTTGAGAGTTGCAGATCTTGACCAACTCAGTACCAAAAAAACTCTCAATTAGCTCTTCAGAGCTTATTTTGTAGCTATTAGATAAAGTAAGGTCCTCATATATCCATAAAGGATTATGGTTGGAATCAGTACTGAAAAGAGTAGTTTGTTTAGTTACAGTCCTAGCATTAAAGTCTCCTAGTAGGAGGATATTACCTTCATTTTTCAAACTATAAATATCTTGTTCTAAATTATTATAGGGACAATTTTTATCTAGATTGTTTTTCTTATAAAAAGTAGAATTAATAGGTGCAAAATAGAAAATTGCTATATACATGTTCTTAGCATTGGTGTCTGAAATTTATATCCAAATGTACTGATTGAGAGGGTCGATCTTATGAAGTTGAATGTGAGGAGAAATGATCTTTCTAATATAAAAAGTTATGCCTCCTATCCCTCTATGATGAGATTTTTTGTTCCATGTCGACCACAAGACAAATCATTCTATGTTAGGGACCTTAGACTCATGCTCCCAAGTTTCAACTAGATAAACAATATCAATATCACTTGGGATCCAACTTATCATAAGAATTTTATGCCATGGAAAGCCACGATAGTTCCAAAAAAGGATCTCGAGTGTTCCAAATTCCCATTTATTATTATCCTTCTGGTCTCTATCCCTAACAATATCTTTTTGATTTATAATTATTGCCCATTTTCCTTCTTTCCTGACTTGTTTTACCTTTTGAACTTCCTTTCTTAATTCAGCTTAGTCTTTGGGAATGAGGTCTTCATTTATAAATATTCCTGATCCTTTTAAGCTCAGAGATTTACTGAGTTTGCTATATTTATGGTCATTACAACTTACTTTGACAAGGATCAACCTATCTTTGTTATCAACTATTTTTCCTAGCCTCTTTGCTTCTATGAGGTAAGTTGTATCAAATTGTGATTTATTATTTAATTATTCTTTTACTATTGCTACCGTATCCTCCTCCTCTTGTTGTTCTTTTATACCAAAAATTATGAGGTTCAAGGCGCTTTTGTTATGCTCATAGTCTAGTTCAATTACCTTGTTCATTTCCTCTTTGATGGGTTTGATATCCAATTTGTTTTTCAGATTACCAATGGTCAAATTGTTGGTTAGTTTTTCTTCCAGCTCTTTAATATTATCTCTCAAGTTGTGATTTTCTTCAACCTCTCCTTCTTGGGTTGATTGTTTATGCTTTTCTAATTCTTGAATCCTATCTTCATTGTCAGTAATTCACTCTTGAACCCTAAGAATCTATTCTCTATTTGAGTTTGAATGGTGTATTTAAAGAGTCTAATTTTTTTTATCAATCATTGCCTCTATCTCTTTTTGGAGTTTTACGTCTCTTTCTTCACTCCTTTTTTCTAATGATTCCATATAATAGTAAATGATATCTAGGGTGACTTTGGGGGGGCTCCCCTTATTAGGATCAGTTTTTGGAATATATCAACTTTTACTTATAAATAATAAACAAATAAAATATATTTAAATCTTTTTAATTTTCACATGTTAATAGATTATAAATAATTAAATTAAAAATAAATCAAAGTAAAAAGTGACTCACCTCATTTCGCTAGGTACTCAACCGGTTGAAGAAGCCAAAAATAATTTAAGAACACGGGCCCAAGTGGTACTAAAAATTATTCAAAATTGCAGAGCATTCTGAAAACCACAGAGAAGCTCCCCTCACCGAGAAACCAAGAGAAACTACAGAGATTATTCTCGTAAAAAAAGGTAAAAACCACAGAAAAATATTATTGTATTTCTTAAAAATACTATACCTTTTAATAAATGAATTAAGTTAATTCTTTTTAATTTGATTAACATATTCTATTTTGTTTTTATTTTTCACTATTTTAATAGTTTTAATAAAAATATACTTCATAAAAAGAAAATAATTAAATTAAATAGTTAATTTTTAAATTTAAAGATGTTTTTTAATAAATGTAATATATTAAGTGTTTAGATAGAATGAAAATGAAAATTTAATTAAGGAAATGAGAAAATGAAGTTTGTCAAGGATAAAACTAGACTTTTGGCATTGGTTTTTCCTACTTTATTTCTAATTCACACTATTTTTATTAGTCTTTGTTGAAGGCGTAGAGGGACTATAGTGATCTATAATTCATTGACTTGATATTAGTTTGTCGTTTGACTACAAATTTTTGCATACTTTCTATTGTTCGAACTACAAAACTAAAAAAATTATTTTTATATAATAAAAAAACCAATATATGTCATGATGTGATTGGATAATAGATTTGAGGTCTTATTGCCAGCTCCGCTATTCCCAATGCATTATATGTTTCCATATCCAAAGTTTTTATCTTCTACGATACTTTTTGAATTTGTACTATTCATACTGAAATGTTTAGATATCCAAAGTTTATAGAGATTGACAATTCGTTGATTTTATATTAGTTTTTCATTTGAATACAATTTTTTTGCATAATTTCTATTGTTCGAACTACAGAACTAAAAAGATTATTTTTTATTATTTATATAATAAAAAAACCCATATATGTCATGATCTTGTTGGATAATAGATTTGAGGTCTTATTTCCAGCTTCACTATTCCCAATGATGGATATGTTGGCATATCCAAAGTTTTTATCATCTACATTTTTTTTTGAATTTGTGCTATTCATATTGAAATGTTCGGATATCCAAAGTTTTGAACATGGACAATTAGTTTTCATATTACTTTGTCATCTCAGTCAATTTTTTTAGCATAGTCCCCAGTGTTCGAACTATTGTTATTGTTATTGTTATTATTATTATTATTGTTATTATTTATTTATTACTATTATTATGTTTGATTTTTCTTTATTGTTGCATACTTCGAGATTCTTTGTCATTGTTGCATACGTAAACATGCCTGCCACACTGCATTCTTTCTTAAATGTTTGCACAATGTGACACACTTCGACAGTTCTGACAGTCTTAAGTGTTTACTTAACAGGCCTTGTAGTCTTAAATGTTTATTCTACAGATGTGTTACAATACAGTTTCGTTCCATTTTTTGATACAATGTTGTGTGCAGTGAAATTGGGAAATATAGTTCTTCACCGACATTATTGGTTCACTGGTTGATGCTTGTTCGTTGGTTTGTTCGAGGCTACTTGTTGTTGTTTGATTCAAATTTGCAAAGTTGAGGTCCTACAGTTGCAGTTGGACCTCTTCATGGTTGTTCACTGGTTTTTTGTTCTTCAACTTTCCAAGCTATTGGACCCGTTGTTATGGTTTTCAAGTTTTGGAGCTGCACATCTGTCATCCATCGTTGACAAGTAAGTTTTTGTACCATCGTTTCGTTGCTATTACTTTTTTCCTGCTTGTTGTTTACACCTTGTAAGCAAGAATTTTCAATAGTAGGAGTCCTTGCCTTGAAATTTTGTTACAGAAAATCGTTTTGTGTGGCTGTTGCAACCATAATATTTTCCTTGTTCTTGAACGCCAAATGTTCTATACACAACCCACCTTTGTCGTAGCCATGGTGACATATAAAAAATAAAACCGAATGTTCTCCTCTTATTTTCTATTCTTGGAAACCATGCATTTTGTGCATTTTTTCCAGGATGTTCCCTTCCAATCACATATGCCAACTTCCAAGTCCTAGATATTGTGCCATAGTTGTTTCCAAAATAGCAATGCAAAGGGGTTTAGAAAAATAATTCAGAGTTTTCACAGGGGGAAACCATCTTCCAGGGTCTTGTGACATGGAGTGATTTTATTCTTCGGGTCAAAAACTTCGTCCACCTGTTGCCTTTTTCCTATCCTTTCTGTCTTGAAGAGAATCTTCTGCCTCTAAGAAGCTTGTAGGATTCACACCATGAATGGGTTAAAAAATGATATACCTTGAATACTCGGTCTTTGTGCTCAACAAAATTATAGTGTTATTTATTTGCGTTGTCTCTTTTTTTTGGTTCACTGTTGACTGTACATTTGTTTTCTTGTCATATATTGTGGTGAATAGGGGGGATTTACTTTGAAAATAAGAAGGTTGAAGGATACATAGCGAGATTGGTATGTAGTTCCGCGCTTGTATTTTTTCTATTTGTCTTTTTTTTTGTTTCTTGTTTTTTTTTTCTTTTCTCTGTTTTCATATAAACTGAAAATAGCTAAGAAACAACTTGAAAATCACAGTTTAAGAGATGAAACAAGTAATAGATGTTGAGTCATATGAAATAGATATAGACTCCATTGTGCATGACAACATCGATGAGGTATTGCATAGAAATGGCCTTTTTATATTGGATGCATTCTTGTATACTGTAGGAGATTTCCTTTTCGATGCATTTCAGGTTCTATTGCATTTTCCTTATTCCTCAAATGACCTGCACAATGGATTGATAGATTATTTCTTGGGCTATTTAAAAAATGGTGACGCTGAGGCATTGGAGTCATATGAATACGATTTGGCATATGATTTTCTTTCGCAGTTGCATGGAATACATGATGTCACTACGTATTTTTCAAAGATGCGGTTTTCTGCATCTGCAATTCTGCTTGCACATGAGAGGGGACTTCGGGGAGATACATTTTTTATACAGTGGTTGTCTAAGTGGCTCAATATATCAATTGGAATATGGTCATTGACAAGAAAAACAAGATATCTACTATTAAACAAAACTACATCTAGCGATCCATACTGCATCTTGTTCCATGATGCCAATCCCGTCAGTGGTCATTATGAGCCACTACTGTATAGAAAATTATCCATATGAAATATTGGAGGAACTCATATTTACTTGTCCCTCATTTGCAAAGACCTTGAATCACAATGGAAATGGATTATGCATTGTATACACTGCCATGGCTTGCAGATAGCAACAACTGTTGCATTTAGTTGTGGAGATAGTCTGTTCAATGCAATTTGCTATTTGGTAGAAAAAGAGTTTGATGTGTAGTCGCTGCAAATTTACACTATGCAATCCTTTTGCAATGCAATTATAGGTGGCTTTACACTATATTCTTTCCTTTTTCAAGGTGTACCAACAAGATTTTAGCTTCTTGCATCAACACCTTTCTCCATATCTCCTAGAAAATTTGCCGGCAATTGGAAGTTGGAAAAAATACCTTGTAAACATGGCACTAGCATATGAAAAAGGAAATGTAGAGGGTGGCAGATTCTATTTGCAATGGCTATCTATCATATTCAGACTAAATATCCAGGTCTGGTTGGCACTGTCGATTCCTAGTCTATTGATTCAAATTACGATCGAACAATTGACATCATCTCGTTGAAAAAAAATACGAGACATATCCATTATCAAACTTTGATGGGAAATACCACTGGTTTGGGTTCCACTGTCCATGCCACCCAAACCACATTGAATCTGCATACGCGTAACATACTATTTAATGATAATGAAACTCGTCCCAGTTGCGATGAGGCCATACGGGGCTTAAACAAAAAACGTAGACTAACTTATCACAACTTGAAAAAGGTCAAAAGTGAAATTCGTCCCAGTTGTGATGAGGCTATACAGGGATTAAAAAAAAACGTAGACTAACTTATCACAACTTGAAAAAGGCCATACGTGAGAGAAAAAAATACATTGGTAGTATAAGGAATACTGTCGGTTCAGGGTCCAGTGTCAACGCCAACCAAACCACACCGAATATTCACAAGGACCGCATGCTATTTAATTAGAATGAAACTCATCCCAATTTCCATGAGGTCATCCTGGCCTTGAAAAAGAAACTTAGACTAAGTTATCACAACTTGAAAAAGGTCATATGTGAGAGAAAAAAATACATTACTACGCTTCCTTCTAGAGAGAAACTAACATATCACAACCTAAGAAAATTTGTTCGTGCACAACACAACAGAAACAGGTACGGTCAGATGTCCCACAATGGTCATGGCACTGTCCGAGAGGAAAAAATCACATTTAGTGGGCTAGAACCAATACCATGCACTACTAAATCCGTCCCAGTTGTGATGAGGCTATACAGGGCTTAAAAAAAAATGTAGAGTAACTTATCACAACTTGAAAAAGGCCATACGTGAGAGAAAAAAATACATTGGTAGTATAAGGAATACTGTCGGTTCAGGGTCCAGTGTCAATGCCAACCAAACCACACCGAATATTCACAAGGACCGCATGTTATTTAATCAGAATGAAACTCATCCCAATTTCCATGAGGTCATCCTGGCCTTGAACAAGAAACTTAGACTAAGTTATCACAACTTGAAAAAGGTCATATGTGAGAGAAAAAAATACATTACTACGCTTCCTTCTAGAGAGAAAATAACATATCACAACCTAAAAAAAATTGTTCGTGCACAACACAACAGAAACAGGTACGGTCAGATGCCCCACAATGGTCATGGTACTGTCCGAGAGGAAAAAATCACATTTCGTGGGCTAGAACCAACACCATGCACTACTACCAATGAAAACCAACAAACACTTTCTATGCATACTTCCCTACGGAAGAAAGATGCAAGACAGACCTAAATGAAACACATGAAAGACACTCCTTCCATTGCATGTGTAATTTGTGATTAATTGAATTTTGCAAAAAACACTAAGTCTTTCACACCTGATTTGGAAGAAGAATACCTCCGCTTGACACTAAATGATAAAACATTTTCCAGTGGCAAAATTTGTCTTCCATGCAAACAGTTGCTTGAAAATGGAAAACTTCCATAGTTTGCAACTCCTGACCAAATAAGATGTAATACACCACTTCCAGATGTAAGTGCACTTACAGAAATTGAAGAGAGACATGTGTCTCTACGAATTGCATTTTCACAAATTAGACCCTGGAGCTATAAATGACCCCAAATGGGCTTAACATGATCAATTATTAATGTGCTCATCCAACTAGATGTTGTGCAAAAAGCATAGCCACAATTCATTAGCGATACAATGACAATTGTTGTGGCTCTCAAAAGACCTTTACAATACAAAAATGCATATCAGACAGGTAAAGTGTGTATGCATGTTGTCATGAAAGAATTAAAAGAATTATGTTCCAGGGCCTTGTACAAAGCACAAAACATTTGTATAAATGAGAACTGGAACAATGTTCTTGGAGAAGAGGATGTCAGCTCTGCATAGGCTCTCGAAGCTTCTAGTGAATTTGATACAAGTGATGAATCAAAGAATGAAACACCTGTTGAGACATTGGTACATGGATTCATTGATTCACAGTGCATTCGTGACTTGCAAGACAAGATTGTCGAAATTGCGCCTGCTGAAAGGAAACATCCACTTGGAATATTCAAGGACAAATTTGCTGAGGAAATGAACTTCCCAAAACTGTTCTATGGAGATCCATGTCCCAGTGACATTACATAACAATTCAGTTACCATAAAATAGTTCGATGGGAGCTGCTACATTCAAGCGGTAACTTCTCCTGTCACATAACAATTTTTTTTTTTCAAAACAATGCGCATAATAATAGAGAAAGTGTTGTCTTGCATGTGGGTGAGAATAAGAAAAGGCCAGTTACAAGGAAGAAATTTGTTGGCCAAGGATGTCAAGTACAAAGTAAACCTAGAAAAAATCCTGAAATCCGATATTGGATATATAGATTTCAAAAACATTTGCATCTCTCCTAACTATTTGCAACAAAACAAGAAAACTATTTTTGCAATGATTTGACAATTGGGACCGCCAACATTTTTCATCACATTTAAGAGTGAAAATCATTGTTGGGATCCATTGGTGGCTACGATATCTGACTTTCATAGGAACAGGAAACATAAAAAACAAACCGATACACTGGAAAATAATGACATTGACTACCTCATAAGAAAAGACCCAGTGACATGTACTCACTACTATAGACATAGAATAAATTCTTTGAGACAACTGATATGCCATGACAAAACATTTTTCGGAAAAATATCGGACTATTTTTTTGTGACTGAATTCCAAAATAGGGGGAATGAGCATGACCACACACTGTTATGGATAGAGGGTGCACCGGTCTATGGAGCTAACAACAATTCACAGATCGAGTAGTTTGTGGACAAATACATAACATGCAACAAAGATCATTTGGATCTAGAACTTGCCAAAGTTTATAGATATTATCATACAAAAAGTTGTCAAAAATGAAAAAAATCACATTGCAGATACAACTTCTCCATGACGCCAATGAGAAAAACAAGAATCATAGAGCCACTTAGTTTAGAGGACAATGTTGTCATTGAGAAATCTAAATCTTTGTTCTCATTTCTATAAAAATGAGAGTTTGATGAGTTGATGAGCTTCAATGATTTATTGACAGAGCTAAATCTAACAGAAGATGAGTACATCTAAGCCATACAATGTATGCTTAAACAACCAACAATTTTCCTTAAACAAAAATTTTCCCATATTTGGAACAATAGTTTCTCCAAGGACATGCCAGTTATGTGGAATGAAAATACAGATGCGCAGTATGTCCTCAATGCATATGCTGCAACATCGTACTGTACGTCGTATATGACAAAGGTTGACAAGTCTATGACAAGTGCATTCAGAAGAATACACAAAGAACATGAAAGAAGTCATATTGATGCTATACAAATGATACGTACGCTTGGTAATACATTACTTAATCTTTAACAAATGTCTTCTCAACAAGAAAGCCACATTGCACTTTCCGTGCCCCTCAATTGTATTTCAAGAAAATTTGTCTTCATAAACACATATCCACTTGAGAAACACACATTTGTTCTTAAACCACTGTCTTTGCTAGAACAAGAGCCCGACAATTCAGAGGGCGTTCTATGTCTCTCTATTATTGATTATTACCTCCAACATCCATCTCCTATTAAGCATATCTTCTTAGCAAAATTCGTATCACATTACAAAAAAATTGGTGCACCCATATCAAAAAGAAAAAAACCCTATGTGATACGGTTTGTCAAATACACCAAACATACTGACTATGAAAAATATTGTAGAGAAAAACTACTATTATACGTTTCATTCGATGAAAACGAAAACACATTAAAACATAACTTCCCTACATGGGAAGCTGCATATGTTGCCTCTGAGACTATAGTGAAAATCAATGAATCTAGATTTATTTACAATGTTAATCCAACATGGGGTGATATAGAAAGTGTAGTTAATGAACTAGAAAACCCTGACAATCTTGATGAGACATTCACAAACCAAAAAACAACCAGAAGTCCCTGCGAGTCCTATGACTTGCAAGTAGATTTTCCTCCTCCTCGAGAATGCAACATTGAAAAATGTATCAATCTTGGTTTTCAAGTCACAAAAAATCCTTTCCTTATTGAAAATAATGAATATCACAGAATCAGATGCCTATTAAATTGAGAACAACAAATAATTCTAAAGGACATTGTGCTTAAAAAATGCTTGATCATGCACACCCCTGTACACTTGTTCCTTATAGGCGGAGCAAGAACATGAAAGACATTCAGAACGAAAGCACTATTCCAAATGCTTATATGAATCTATGATTCAAACAATTCCTCTGATCCTATGAAACCAAAGGACCTAATAGTTTCATACACAGGAAAAACTGCATATAATGCAGGTGGAACAACAGTCCACTCTACATTTTTGATGCCTTTTAACAAGTCACAGTTTCTTCCACTCAACAAGGAAATGTTAGATACCTTTTCTAAGCTTTATGACGAACTGCAACTTTTCTTTATAGATGAGGTATCTTTGATTGGAAGTCGCTTCTTGTATTCCATTGACAAATGACTAAGAAGCATAACACGTGAACATGAAATACTTTGGAAACATTGACATGATTTTTTGTGGGGATCTTTACCAGGCACTACCCATCCAAGATTATTTGATATTTGAACAACCTATGGTTAACATGAAAACAATGATGCATGACTTCTGGAGAGACAATATTAAATGCTTTGAATTTCATACTACAATGCGCTAGATAGATGAAACATTTATTGCAATTCTGAATAGAATGTGGAAAAACAACCAAACACATGATGACTTAACATATATCAATTCAAGGTGTCTGCGATTTGCACCAACAAACCCAACCTTACCTTACCTATTCTACACAAATAGGTATGTTGCAATGCATAACAGGTGCATGCTATTTCTCATGCCTGGCGATGATATCATCATCAATTCAATTGACTTGGAAGAAGACAACCATGGAAATGTGCCACGTCATGAAAACACGACCACTTTACCTTGGTAACTTGTCTTGAAATTAGACATGCTGGTTGAAATATATGCCTGCAACTATGATTCACAAGATGGCTTGGTCAATGGTGCAGATGGAATACTCAAAGGCTATACCAAAACATAAAAGCTTGATGCCCTCTGGATTAAGTTCCATGAACCGCATATAGGCAACCAACAAGCAAACAAGTTGGATTATCTATATAATTCAAACACTACAAGTGATTGGACACCTATCTTGCAAATATCAAATCCAGTATTGACATCAGCCAAGACAGGTCGACTGAAAATTTGAAAACAGTTTCCAATTAAACTTGCATGTGCACGTATAGTCCACAGATCGCAAGGACTAACACTTGATAGTGTTGCATTTCAGCCTGCTAGAATTTGAATACACGGACTTGTATACACAACATTGTCCCGTGTCAGAAGTATAGACTCCTTGTATTTACTAAGCCCTCTTACAAAAGATAACTTCAAAGTCAAGCAAAAAGTTGATATTGAAATGCAACGCCTCAGGACTACCACAAAGTGGCATCTTCAGTATGATTACCAATCCATACTAACAAACTCATCTGTATTAATTCTCTCACTTAACACGTGCAGTGCACATGCACACATGGATGATATACTCAATGACTATGACACAATGCAATCCGATATTCACTGCTTATAGGAAACATACATGGCATTATGCATGAAAAACAAACAATTTCCAAATCACAATTGCATATCAAGTTACATTACGCATGGGGTGATGATATTGGTGAAAAAACATGTAACAATTTTGGAGCATATACATTTCAAAGAAAAGAATGTTGAGATGATACTTGCAAAACTATTTTTCCATGGATCAGAAATTGCAATACTGAATCTACATGCTGCTCCCCATGCAATATTCTTCAACATACTAAATGTTCTTTCTAATGCATTAAACCATTTGCATTTGAACGAAACCATTGTCATTGTAGGAGACTTCAATATTGACATGCTAGAAAATAATGCTAGAACAAAAGAATTGGAAAACTACATGTGCAAATATAGTCTCCGCTTTCTTTTAAACAACACAAGCCATGCACAAAACGCACTTGTTGACCATGTATGGTCAAATGTGCCCATTTCTCAATACAACATCTTTATCTTAAACACATACTAGTCTGATCACGATACAATTGGTATTGCACTTGAATTATGAGATATACATCAAACATATTGCAAAATCATATTTCTATGTTTCAAAGCATATATGTCTAGCTTGTTGTGGAAAACCAAATTATACAA
>JASDQU010882958.1:30065-42659 GCA_032191745.1 Picea mariana
GTAGTCTCTGGATAGTCGTGAACTTCAGTCAGACACAATCGTGCTCCAGAACAGGCCTATAAATGAATTGGCAAGCTGACAGTCCTTTTCTAGAATTTCCATCTATAGTGAAACGATGTCCAACCACCACTAACTATTTTAATAACTGCTTCCTTGGGATCGGTAAAGGCCTCGGTCAACCTGTATCTCTAGGACGTGGTGACCTTCTCACACTGCCATCTGGATATGGTTAGAGGATTTATAGGAAGACAAGCAGGAAGATGTGGAGGCCATCGCGAATACTAGAGCATTTTACACAAGGCGGTGAATGGGCAGTAACCAGGTGGGGGTGATTTGGCATACTCGGTGTGGAGGTGAGATGAGGAGAGGATATGTGTATGGATGTGGCAGAAGGAAAGTGGTCGGGGCAATGCGAGTGGCGGAAGCTGTGTGCATTGCACTGGGACAGGTCAGAGGTGACATGGCGTGAGGTGATGAAGTGGGGGAACATGTAAGGCTGTGACAACGAATGGGATGGGACCATCTACCAGAGAGGATGCGATTGGTAAGACACTTGGAAAGAGATGACAGATGGGAGTGATAAGGGGCTTCACCTAGCGGTGAGTGGAGGATGTGATGGGTGGAGGTAAGAGATGGAGTGGAGGGCAGATGGTAGTGGGAGGTGAAGGCGGTAATAGAGGTGGTAAGTGGTTTTAGGTGGGAGGGGTTCCGACATCACGAGGAGGTGCCACGATAGCAGGGGGCCCGTATCCAAATCTGCCCAAATCGGACCCTGCCCCTTTGTTAAAGGCAGATGAGCAGAGGGGGTCTAGAATTGAACCTGCGCCCTAGATCTTAGCACACTAGTTCTGTCCGTCTAGATCCATGCACTAGAGATCTATCATATTGGACCCACCCCCCCCCTTGCTAAGGGAAGAAGATCAAGGGGGGAGGGTCCGGAATTGAACCTGCACTGTAGATCTGAGTGCGCCGGTTTTGGCCGTCTAGATCTACNGTTAAAGGAATAAGAGCGGGGGGGGGTCCAGAATTTAATCTTGGCCACAAATTTGAGTGCACATGTCCTGGCCATCCAGATTTGCGTGCTACATAGCACAAGGCACTCATGCACCCCCAAACTTAGGATAAGTGGGTTCTTGGCCCATTCTTTGCCACTTTTTCTCCCTGGTTCCTTTTCCAAAGGAAAAACACCCCCCACGCATGATTATGTGATAACAAATTGGACCTATTGCTGAAGTTCTTACAAAACCCAGCACTAGCTCCCCAGGACATAGCCATATTACAGGTTAGTGCATTTAAAAACCTTTTTTGGCAAATTGCATGTCTTTTCACGAGGATAACGAGACAAGAAAGTACAACCGACATCTCTCGGATGATTCTGTATATTTTATATTTTATGGTCAAGGAGCAAGCCATCTTCTATTGTGACAAGTTGATTTCCATTGAAATATCTTCCGAATTATTGCAATACATAAGGATAAAAAAATTCTTTGTGTCATCTTATTTAATTTTCATCATGGCGAATTGTTATCCATTTCCTAGACTATCTATGTGTAAGAATATGAACTCTGAATTTGACCCAGTAACTTTCTTGTGCTAGATATTATGGAGACACAAATCTTGCCAACATTTTTATAAAGTCTTTAATGATTTTGAATCAGTTTTTAAAGAATTGATATTTGGAAAATATTTTCCCCGATTGTCTGGCCAACTGACAATCTTCCTGGATAGGAAGGGAACACTAGAAGAAATGGAGAACTATAATGTTATAAGGAGTTTTGTGTCTAAACAAAATTCTGGCTTTCTTCCATGTCACATATCTAGTAAAATGTTTTTTGCTGGAAGAGAAAGGGATTGCATCTACTGGTTGCATTTTTTCCATGAAAAAAAAAGTGTCAATTCATATCTCTGCCTTGAAAAGTCAAGGATTTCATGGTCGGGAACCACTTCAATAGTTCTTTCACTGACTCTATCCTAAATAAACTCTGTGCCAGTACCAATGATTCACACAAGCAAAGCCGAAAAGGCCCAGGTGAAAAAAGTGCCCAATCCTCGATCGCCACACCCAAATCCATAACATATCATAGCAGTACTCCAATGGCCTACCCAAGTAACAACGTCATACACAGTTATTTAGGTGGTGGAGGAGATAAGAACCCTCCCTTCGACAAAATTGAAAGTTGTCACAAACTTCCCGCGAGAAAAAAATGGAAAACAATAGTCCAAGAATAGGACGAACCGAGGGGAAAAATTGATATTGACGATCTCTCCCTCGAAGATATGGAATTATAAATTGACATTGACAAAATGTTCCCTGACGACGACCACCTAGAGAGCACTGCTCTGCACAATCCTGGGATGGAAATAATTGGCATAGATACATTAGAAGAAGAAGAGTCTTTTGCATTTCAAGGCGATGTTTTTGACAACGAATCCAAAAAATTGATTATTGAAAAGAGAGATGTAAAGAAGAAGAAAGGGAAATATCATTCAGAGATCAACCTACGCAACATGTGCCCTTCCCAGATCTCCCAGATACATCGAGAAACTGGATATTCTCTAGACAACTCTATTAGCATCCTTGAAATGGAAAACGTCATGTTAAAGAAGTGAATCAAAGAATTGGAGGCAACTCTAATGCCTCTTCCATTGTTTGCTACTCCTTTGGAAATGGTCGGGCCCACCGCACCTATGCCAAAGTTAAAAGGATCAAAAAGCCTTCTCACATCGGCTCGAGGCTATGTGGAAAAGAATATAAACAGAAGAATGGAATTAATAATAGAAGCTTGGGAGATGTCAAAGAATATGGTATCTTTTGGAACAAGAGTGCATGCTTTTCATGAGTATCTGCAAGAAGATATCAAGAACAAGCAAGGTTTCTACCTCGATGCAGTTTTACCATTTGGTGTTAAAGTTACCAGTATGACGRAATTCGGAAGAAGACAAGAGGATCTCCCTTCCCTGGATCGAATAGACCAGCTAAATGCATGCCGGAAAGAAAAGGTAAAGAACTTGAATGGTATCGTTCAAGAATGTAGCCAGACCATATCTAGAAGAGACAAACTATTCAAGAAGCTAATTGATATAGATCTAGCTTATAGCACCAATAAAGTCCAGGACTCGAAATTGATATTCAAGTCATTGTTTTTAACCAAACAAGAATTTGATGATCAAGTTCATATCTATAAAAGACTTTCATTTGAAAATTTCTATGGCATTCTTGAATATGGTGAAGATGACGTGAAAATCTAGTTAGTTGGTTATGCGATTAAAAACCAAGATATTAAAGAAGCATTACACAACTTGTCTATTGATATAAGGGACTTGGAAAGTGAATTTTTCAATATAAAAATCCAACATGAAATCAACGTGCCTCCCATGAGGGGCTGCAACGAAGAATGGTTCAAAAAGGTTGTCGACCAGATTACCAATGAAAGTCAAAGCCAAGGAAATCCATAAAAGGACATCAACGAGCAAATTACAAGGCATGGGACACCATCATAGTAAGTTGATATTGATTACATTCTTCTATCTTCATCCACTTACTCTAACAAAGCTTTAACCAAGATCTGACAATTTTCTCTTTCTTCTTGCCAGGTTTTGTTGTTTTCCATCACCGAATTTCTTCTTTCTATAAACTTCATTCTTGTACATCTTTGCTTTGTAGTCTACAACAGTCCCAATCCGAGTGTTAGAGCATGATCTCTTTACTCCTGTCGCGACCCTCGACATGGTGTCCTTCCAGAGTGTGTTTCTTCCTTGCAATGAAGACCTCTTGGAAGTCATGATCGAGTTTTGTCCCTTGACATGGTGTCATTCCTGAGCATTGTCCTCTTGGAATCCATGATCAATAAGAGAGACTCCGAGGATAGTTTTTGTGTCTCTGAGGCAACCTCGTTCAAAAATGAAACAAAGGTCTTTGACCATGTTTTTTTTATTTCAAGCTCGTTAAAAAATGAAACCACTTACGAGGATATTTTTTTCATCTCTGTGGAAACCTCGTTAAAAAATGAAACAGAGGTTATGAGCATAGTTCTTGTTTCTGTGTCAAGCTCGTTAAAAAATGAAATAGTTTCCCCCCTCTCTATTTGAGTCAAGTCCTTTGTCTATTATTTGAAGCTTCATTTCCTCCGCCTTTTTCGTTGGATGAAAGGAAGCTTGGGGGGAAATACTTCTAGCCTCTAGACTTCATGCTGAAGTAGAGCCGCTAGTCTCTTAAGCTAGGGGCTAAGTACCAACCATGCGTTGGGAAGTCACAAGCATAGTTTTCTATGGTTCAAGCTTGTGTAAAAATGAAACCAACTACCTCAAACATAGTTTCCTCTAGTTCAATCTTGTGTAAAAATGAAACCAGGTCCAAACATAGTTTTGTTTAGTTTTTAAGCTTGTGTAAAAATTAAAATCGATCCCAAGCATAGTTTTGTTTTGTTTTAAAGCTTGCATAAAAATGAAAACAATCCCGAGCTTAGTCTTTTTTCTTTCTCATGCTCGTAAATACATGAGAATAAGTTACCGAGCTTAGTCTTTTTTCTTTCTCATGCTCGTAAATCAATGAGAATGTAACCGAGTATACTTTTTTCACTTTTTCGAACTCATAAAGGTTATACGAAAAAGGAACCCCCTAGAGTTCCCTTTAAGCTCTTTTTAGACTCTCTAAACATGAAAAGATTGCTGAGAGATCTTGTTCTTTTCACGCTCGTTAAAGTATTTGAAGAAAATGTCTGTTGAGCGATAGTTTATCTCTTTTTCAGTCTCATCAGACTACTTTATGAGAAAAGAACCGAGAGAGTTCTCTTTAAGTGTTTTTAAGACTCTATAAACATGAAAAACCCCTGGGTTTTCTATCTTTGGACTCGTTAAACAAACATCGAAAGACCCATAATGGGACCGAACCACTCCTTCCTAGGATTCATTAAACATACTCTGAGGGACTCGTCTGAAGGATGAGATTACATTACAAGCATATGTTATCCTCCTCAAGCTTGCGTAAAAATAAAGAGGTACTCGCCAGAAATGGTGGGGGGGAAATTTGGAAAGAAATGTATCTAGACCTATATTCTGTGGAAGAGTCACTTTTGAACATGACACTGTTTCACTCGCCTTGTGTCTAGGTTGGAAAATCTGCTCGTCTCTTGGTCATACTCCTTTATAATATTACAAATTGGTCTATGATCCCTATTGTTGAGTCAGTATTTTCCAAGACAGTTCTCGTGTCATCAATATGTTCAAAAATATGTCAAAATTGAAAATCCTTCTATTGCGTCAGCCATTTCTGTAGTCTTTAAGCCTTCTATTGCGTCAACCATCCCTTAGTCTGTCCTGAATCACTTGTTACTCTGATCTACATCAAATCTTGTTACTTGTTTCATGTCATTGATGTGGGATACATTAAGGCCCTCCTGTGATGAGCCTTTTCCTATCGACTTCAACTCATTAACTAGGAATTAGACTTAGAAACTAATTGGTACCTTGGAACTTGCATGCCTCAATGGCATGTTTCCTCATTTTCGACAGTAGGTTTTCATTATCGACCCCTGATCGAGAGATTTTGTCGAGTGTTCGACCTCAGCTCATTGATTCACATTCATTGGATTGTACCAGAGTACCTTGGGATTCATTAACATTAATGGTGATTCTCCTCGCACTCGTTAATGGTATACACTAATGACTGGTAATTAAGTGGTTTCTACCATGTTCGACTTCATCACATGTATTCACATGGTTAGATTTGTACTATAGAGTGGTGGAGATGAAGACCCTGGATATTTTCTGACAGATCTAGGTTGCGTTGGAGTGTATTTAGTTTGTACTATTGCATAGATCCACATTGTATGTCTTGTGTCTATGTTCAAATTTGAGTCTTTAACACATAGATCCATAGTGTATTTTAGGTGGCTATGTTTAGATTTGAGTCATAATGGCATGGATCCACAGTGTATGTTTGGTGGCCATGACCTATCTTACTTGACATGGATCTTCGCATGTCGGGATTTATGCTTTGAGTCATCTGTATTTTGAGTTTGGGAATGCCTACCTTAGTGATGATATATTATTGTACTATTTTTCCTTGTTTGTTGGCAGGTTTCCGACCGACTGCTCCTTGTTCCCTACACACACTCAACAAAGTATTTCAACTATCACTCTGTTCTAACTTCATACTTTGGGGGGCTCTCTGTTACACATTATTTTCATCATATCTATGACCTTTAATGATGTAAACCTATCTTTTTCCTTCAGAGGGGTCAGTGGCCTGAGTTCCTGAAGAAAGAAGGAGAAGAACTTTTCCTGAGAAAAGAAGTTGCATTTTCCTTTGTAAAAACCCTATTAAAGAGGATGTTCGCAGGTTGCTATATAGGCAGGGTGCAAGAATGCATGATTATTTTAGGTTTCACTATAGCTGGGTTGTGAGAGGTTCACAGGATGCTCTATAGGCAGGGTGCGAGAATGCTTACATGTGGGAAAAACAAGCGTTTTTTCGAATCTTCTAGAAGGAGAAACTTCCATGGTGAGGTAGCATCCGAATGGTTTGTATCTTAATCACTTTCATGATTTAGTGGGATCATCCTAACTTCCTCACCTTATCCTCTTCATCTTATAAAAGGAGAGGAGCTCTCATGGAGAAGGGCTAAGTTGGATTTGGCTTGGAATTATTAGCTTGGTTGGAGTGNTATTGGAATGGAAGTGTGTGGGGAATGAAGGATAGTTGGAAGGGACCTTACGACATCAAGGCCATGGTTGTAATATCTCTTTCACATTTAATATGATACAGTAATATGATTCTTTCCTTTAAAGCTTGTTGTGTTTTATTGTATCATTCCTTGATCACATACATAGGTTTATATTGAGTTTATACTATTACGATCACTTTGGTTGGTTGCATTCTTTTGCAGGATCATCATAGTATGGGTGTTGGAATGAAGCTAGGATGGTGATAGAAAGAGGAAGCAATGTTTAAACGGTATGCTACCTATCCCTCTTTAGTTAGTAATTTCAATATTTAAAGCTTAAGGAAAGCGTCATGTTCTGGTGTGTTTTGTTCTAGATCTAGGTGGATCTAGGGAGATCAGTTAGTGTCCGCACCTACTGATTTATCCGATAACAAACACAATGATGGCTTGGCTGGATCTTCCAATTTCGAGCATCGCAATATTGTTGTAACAGCTTGACTGGATCCTCCAATTCCAAGGTATTTAGTGTGAGAGGGAAATCTAACACAGGAAATTGACTAAAACTGGTGTAAATATTACAGTGATCAACCATACATCATCTTACAACATCACAACCCTCAATCGAATCCTCCAATTCCAAGTGTCTTAATATAGATTTTACAAAGAGATGGAAAGAAGATGACTTTCATTAAACATGAAGTCTCAAATGCTAATACATAACCAGGAAAACCAATGCTTCATAAAAAATTTACAATGCGGGTGCCTAGCTCAACCATCGACCATAAAAAAATGGCAAAAATGCCTACATATACTCAAAGAACAGCCACAACAACAAGTTCAAGTCATCGCATTGAAGACATTATGTCTACATGTTTACTAGCAGACTGCACATGCAGTCTCTGGATAGTCGTGAACTTCAGTCAGATGCAATCGTGCTCCAAAACAGGCCTGTAAATGAATTGGCAAGCTGACAATCCTTTTCTGGAATTTCCATTTATAGTGAAACGATGTCCAACCAACAATAACTACTTTAATAACTGCTTCCTTGGGATCAGGAAAGGCCCCGGTCAACTTGTATCTCTAGGACGTGGCGACCTTCTCACACTGCCATCTGGATCTGGTTAGAGGAATTTATAGGAAGAAAAGCAGGAAGATGTGGAGGCCATCGTGAATACTAGAGCATTTGATGCGAGGTGGTGAATGGGCGGTAACCAGGTGTGGGCAGTTTGGCATACTCGGTGTGGAGGTGAGATGAGGAGAGGCCATGTGGATGGATGTGGCAGAAGGAAAGTGGTCGGGCCAATGTGGGTGGCGGAAGCTCTGTGCATTGCACTGGGACAGGTCAGAGGTGACGTGGCGTGAGTTGATGAAGTGGGGGCAGATGTAAGGCTGTGACAATGGATGGGATGGGACCATATACCAGGGAGGATGTGAACGGTAAGACACTTGGAAAGAGATGACAAACAGGAGTGATAAGGGGCTATGGCCCAACGGTGAGTGGAGGATGTGATGGGTGGAGGTAAGAGATGGAGTGGAGGGCAGATGGTAGTGGGAGGTGAAGGCGGTAACAGAGGCGGTAAGTGGTTTTAGGTGGGAGGGGTTCTTACATCACGAGGAGGCGCCACGATAGTAGGGGGCCCGTATCCAAATCTACCCATATCAGACCCTCCCCCTTTGTTAAAGGCAGAAGAGCAGAGGGGGTCTGAAATTGAACCTGTGCCGTAGATATGAGTGCATCGGTTCTGGCCATCTAGATCCATGAACTAGAAAACTATCATATTGGACCCCCCCCCCNATAAAACTATCATAACGACCCCCCCCCCCCTCGTTAAAGTCATAAGAGCGGAGGGGTCCAAAATTTAATCTTGGCCACAGATTTGAGCGCACATGTCCTAGCTATCCAGATCTGGGCACTACATAGCACAAGGCACTCATGTACCCCCAGACTTAGGATAAGTGGGTTCTTGGCCCATTCTTTGCCACTTTTTCTCCCTGGTGCCTTTTCCAAAGGAAAAACACCCCCCCATGCATGATTATGTGATAACAAATTGGACCTATTGCCGAAGTTCTTACAAGACCCAGTGCCCGCTCCCCAGGACATAGCCATATTACAGGTTAGTGCATTTAAAAACCTTTTTTGGCAAATTTCATGTCTTTTCATGAGGATAACGAGACAAGAAAGTACAACCGACATCTCTTGGACGATTCTGTATATTTTATATTTTATGGTCAAGGAACAAGTCATCTTCTATTGTGACAAGTTGATTTCCATTGAAATCTCTTCCCAATTATTGCAATACAGAAGGATGAAAAAATTCTTTCTGTCATCTTATTTAATTTTCATCATGGCAAATTTCTATCCATTTCCTGGACTATCTATGTGTAAGAATATGAACTCTGAATTTGACCCAGTAACATTCTCGTGCTAGATATTATGGAGACACGAATCTTGCCAACATTTTTATAAAGTCTTTAATGATTTTGTTTCAGTTTTTGAAGAATTGATATTTGAAAAGTATTTTCCCTGGTTGTTTGGCCAGCTGACAATCTTCCTGGATAGGAAGGGAACACTAGAATAAATGGAGAACTATAATGTTATAAGGAGTTTTGGGTCTAAACAAAATCCTTGCTTCCTTCCATGTCACATATATGGTACAATGTTTTTTGCTGGAATAGAAAGGGAGTGCATCTACTGGTTGCATTTTTTCCAGAAAAAAAAAAGTGTCAATTCATATCTCTGCCTTGGAAAGTCGAGGATTTCATGGTCAAGAACCACTTCAATAGTTCTTTCACTGAATCTATCCTGAATGAACTTGGTGCCAGTACCAATGATTCACACAAGCAAAACTGAAAAGGCCCGGGTGAAAAAAGTGCCCAATCCCCAATCGCCACACCCAAGTCCACAACATATCATAGCAGTACTCCAATGGCCTACCCAAGTAACAACGTCATACATAGTTCTTTAGGTGGAGGAGGAGATAAGAACCCTCCCTCCGAAAAAATTGAAAGTTTTTCACAAACTTCCCGCGAGAAAAAAACGGAAAACAAAAGTCCAAGAACAGGAGGAACCGAGGGGAGAAATTGATATTGACGATCTCTCCCTCGAAGATATGGAATTATAAATTGACATTGACAAAATTTTCCCTGATGATGACCACCTAGAGAGAATTGCTTCGCACAATCCCGGGATGGAAAAAATTGGCATAGATACATTGGAAGAAGAAGAGTCTTTTGCATTTCAAAGCGATGTTTTTGACAGTGAATCCAAAAAATTAATTATTGAAAAGAGAGATGTAAAGAATAAGAAAGGGGAATATCATTCAGAAATCAACCTATGCAACATGTTCCCTTCCTAGATCTCCTAGATACACCAAGAAACTGGATATACTGTAGACAACTCTATTAGCATCCTTGAAACGGGAAACGTCATGTTAAAGGAGTGAATAAAAGAATTGGAGGCAACTCTAATGCCTCTTCCATTGTTTGCTACTCCTTTGGCAATGGTCGGGCCCACCGCACCTGCGCCAAAGTTAAAAGGATCAACAAGCCTTCTCACATCGGCTCGAGGCTATGTGGAAAAGAATATAAACAGAAGAATGGAATTAATAACAGAAGCTTGGGAGATGTCAAAGAATATGGTATCTTTTGGAACAAGAGTGCATGCTTTTCATGAGTATCTGCAAGAAGATATCAAGAACGAGCAAGGTTTCTACCTCATTGCAGTTTTACAATTTGGTGTTAAAGTTACCGGTATGATGGAATTTAGAAGAAGACAAGAGGATCTCCTTTCCCTGGATCAAATAGAGAAACTAAATGCATGCTGGAAAGAAAAGGTAGAGAACCTGAATGGTATCATTCAAGAATGTAGCTAGACCATATCTAGAAGAGACAAGCTATTCAAGAAGCTAATTGATATAGATCTAGCTTACAACACCAATAAAGTCTAGGACCCGAAATTGATATTCAAATCATTGGTTTTAACCAAACAAGAATTATATGATCAAGTTCATATCTATAAAAGACTTTCATTTGAAAATTTCTATGGCATTCTTGAATATGGTGAAGATGACGTGAAAACCTAGCTGGTTGGTTATCCGATTAAAAACCAAGATATTAAAGTAGCATTGCACAACTTGTCTATTGATCTAAGGGACTTGGAAAGTGAATTTTTCAATATAAAAATCCAACATGAAATCAACGTGGCTCCCATGAGGAGCTACATCGAAGAATGGTCCAAAAAGGTTGTCGACCAGATTACCAATGAAAGTCAAAGCCAAGGAAATCCATAAAAGGACATCAGTGAGCAAATTACAAGGCATGGGACACCATCATAGTAAGTTGATATTGATTACATTCTTCTGTGTTCATCCACTTACTCTAACAAAGATTTAACCAAGATCTGACAATTTTCTCTTTCTTCTTGCTAGATTTTGCTGTTTTCCATCATTGACTTTCTTCTTTCTATAAACTTCATTCTTGTACATCTTTTCTTTGTAGTCTACAATAGTCCCAATCCGAGTCATTCTTGAAAACACATTTTTATTTCACAGAATATGTACTGAACTATATTGTTTTTACAAATTCGAAGACAACTATTTTTTGGAAATATTCTCAAATGTATTTTGTGGCCCAGTTTATCTGAATATAAATATTTGAGGTTGTTCTATGATGATATTCAATGTTTGGTGTTGTTATTTGAAATTTTTATTTCTTCTTAAAATTAACTCATTTCCCTGTACATGTTCCTGTTATATATTGTGCATATATTGCAGCTTCCTATATTTTAGAATATTCTTCGATATACAAATTGTAAAGTCATATATTTTTTTCTCTATTGGTTGTGGGTTTGAGCAAACATTGCGAGCCCAAAACACCATTCAAATTCGAACATGGTTTACATTTGGACCACAAATAATCTATTAAGATACATTAATATGAATAAATTTTAAATAAGCATAAACAAAATCCCTTTAAACTTGAACCTGACTTTCTTGGGCTCCTGGATTGCCCATGGGTTGACCGGTTAGTGAATTGCCAAATCCTCATTTCCATCTATATATTCACATCAGGAGCCTGACCTACCATCGTCCCTTTCAACACTTAGCCAATTATCTCACCGTGGCGTCCCAACTTAGAGCAATCGAATTCTTATCCTGCGTGTTCCATGATATACATCTTACAACCAACACTTTCGTCATATACTTTTTGCACCCAACAATTCCATGATATACATTTTGCAAACAACACTTTGGTCATTTACAATTTGAACCTAGACTAGTGGAACTCACAAGTTTCACTATACCAGGGTTCACAACTTTTGGAAAAACGACTAAGTAATGAGAAAGATAAAGTACATGGAAAAGGGAAAGGGGAATTTGGTTAAGTATAGAAGACGTAAAAGAAGGGTTAATATATTCACATATGTAATAGATATCCCATTTCATGGAAACATCTTTTCTGCATGTTTCTAGAGAATTTATATTGGAAAGAAGTGGGAAGGTGGCGGGCACAGAAAACAACAACTAGGAATTGAAAATTGTTTGAACCTGCCAACCTGATGATCCACGAAAGAGATTGCAAGAAATGGCCATGGAAAGCGGTCGGACGGGGTTCAAAATAGGATGACAATGGTTCCCGAGGAGACATTAGGCCCCGACGGTCAAATTGTATTGATCAAAACTTTTGAGTGAAAATTGTGTAACACGGAAGAGGGGCTGATGTAGGAGTCTAGAAGTCAATTTGTATATCAAGGAAGCCGAGGGGTTGTTTGCCGGTCAAGTGATCCAGATTATTTTTTGGCACGAAATGAGATCGGAGATATAATAAAGAAATGCACAGAGATATCGCATATGTTCAATAATATAACAGAAATGTATCAGAGATGCAACCATAAACATAGATATACAGTAATACACGATTTCTATTAATG
>JASDQU010882959.1:3805-18801 GCA_032191745.1 Picea mariana
TTTATTACGACGCACGGGTCACAGAGGTTAAATTTATTTCTTATAGAGAGTATTTTCTTTTTAATCAATAAAGTTTTTGATTGGAGAAATAAATAGATTTGTTTTTTTATCAAATTTTTGTATTGCATTTCTATAGTCCTCCGTCTCTGGAAATCCTTAGATTATGTCTTTTCCAAGTCATTATATTGCCTTACATGTTATAGAGTTCATGAATTGCTAAAAGATATGTTAAGAGTTGTTTTTTTTCCAAATCTTTTTGATGATTTTAGAGGTTAAGTTTATGTTACGGGTTAATTTTTTAGATTAGCTATTTTAAAAATGATTAGTTCATAGATTTTAAAGGATAAAATTATTTTACGTTTATAAAAAATATAAAAGATCTTTATAAATTTAAATATTTTTACAAAAATATCTAAAAATATTTATAGATTAGGAAATATTTATAGTTAACCTATGAAGGATTTATAAGATTGGCCAAACTTTTTACATTTTAAAATAAATTTTCATCCTTATAATCATCCACACCACACAGTGCGTCTATACCTAAACACATTACATTACAGAAGCAATTTTTCATTAACTTGTAACAGGGTATATTATCTCATGGCAGGTTAACCGGAATCAGCACGAGCCTAAAACGTGTGATTGTACTTTCAAGGTGCGATGGGTAGACGGTCCAGGTAAGGGTGAAATTAGTAGTCTTCAAGTTCAACATATTTGTTTACCGACAGAGGGAAGCGCTAATGCTCGCCCCGAAGTACGGTTTCTTGAGCGCTTCGTAGAAGGATTTAAAAGGTTTAAAGATGGAGATATCAGTATCTTGACACCCGGAAGGGGAAGCGTTGATCCTGCCACCGCAAAACAGATTCTTCGGAGCCTCCTGCAATAAAGCTGAGGAAGAGATAATGCCTGATGACTTGAAAAGTTATGTTATGTTAGGGCAGGGAAAAGGATTTCAAAGAACAGTAATGTTATGTTTATGTTAGGGCAAGAAAAAAGATTTGAAAGAACAATAATGAATACAATTTCAAATTTACTTCTTAGATTTTGAACCGCTATTTGTTTTTCAATAGTTATTCATTTTTCAATGGTTATATTTGTTTTGGAATTTATGTAGAAAATGGATATTTTGAAATTATTAAAATAAAATAAGATGAGTATTTAATAAGTTTCTATAAATGTATGTTGGTTTATCAGATTTTAAAAGGGTAAGTCATTACTTGTGATTCTTTAGAATTTTGTTTAATGTGTTGAAAAAGCATTAAGAGAAGTTTTCCAAGATTACCATACTTTTGTTGAGTTAAGAGGTTAGGAAAGTTGGTAGTGTGATCAATATTTTGAGTTAAGAGAAAGTGTTTTTCATCTTCAACCTTCTTAGTGTCATAAAGGTGACACTCTCTTTCATTCCAAGGCATTTTAGGAATTGACCAACCCCCACTTATAATACAATCCAAATTTTTAAAAATAATTTTTTTTGTAAAATAAAATAGTAATCAACTAACTTTTTAATGAAATTTTATAGTATGTCATTCAAATCTTTTAAAATAATGATTTTCATAAAATAAAATAAAGTAAAATTTACTCTAAATCTAAATTTATGATAATAAAAAAATAATCCCATTTTTTAAAGTAAGGATTTATCAAAACATCAACAAAATTATTCTCAATCGTTATTATTTCCCAATACAAAATAATGCTACAATGGTTTTGACACTAATAATTTATTAACAAAAAAAACTTTAAGAAAAAACGAACTTATAAGAAAAAACTATGACCTTATAATTTTTTTTAGACCACTAAAATTTCGAATTGATTTGAACATAATATATATTCATAACTTCACGCTTAAAGTGAAACTCAATAAATATATAAATTAATGAATCTTGATGTTCCCTAATGGATCATATTTACAATAAAATTAAAAGTAATGTAATCCTCAAGATTACGTGTCCAATATTGACTCTCTGTCCAACATTGTCTCTCTTAATGTGAATGGTTTTTTGTGAATTCAAGCATTGTTCTAAATTTTTTTAATTTTTTTCTTTGAAGCGCTTTGGTGAATATGTATGCAATTTCCTCATTTGTAAAACAATGTTTTGAGTAAATGTTTCGATCTCTACATGATATTGAATCACGTGATATTTTGTGTTCATATGCTTAGTTCAATCATGGAATCTAGAATTCTTGACCAACTTGATTGCAAAAGTATTGTCAACTAGAAGAGTAGAAATTCAAATGTTTCTCTTGCAAATGTTCAATCCTTAAGCCACACAATATCCTTCACTTAAGCCACACAATATCCTTCGTTGATTTTGCAGTTTTCGTAGATTTTTCCTATGTTGTAGAATCTATTAGAGCTAACTATTTGTACCTAAGTCCAAAATATTATGTAATGCCTCGTCTGATGTTAGTAAGATAGATAAGGTTTCCCACAAGTTTTATGTACTTAGTTTCATCATCATATTCATTCCCTTCCTTTGATGTCATCTTCAAATTTTGTTCCATTGGAGTGGAAACATAATTACACCAAGTCATGTCGAATTTTTTAAACAATTCTCCAACATACTTTTTTAGGAGATGAATATGTACTTTGTATTTTGATTCACTACAGTGCCCAAATAGTATCAAAGATGTCCATAATATGCATCTCAAATCCTTTCTTCAACTCTTTATTTATGGATGCAATATAGATTTCATTGTTCAATATTATCAATAGATCATATACATATACTAAAATATATACAATAGTTTTTCCAACTTTATTCATAAACATAATTGCATCATCAAGATTGAAATGATTAAAATTCAATTTAAGAAGATTCTGAGTTAATTTTTTATACCAAACACATGGTGCATGTTTCGGGCCATATAAGGATTTGATGAGCTTGCATACATTTTGTTCTTGTCCCCTCACAACAAATCCTTATGGTTTAGAAATGAAAATATTTTCTTCAAGTCTCCATTCAAGAAAGATGTCTTCACATTTATTTGATGAATTCTCCATCCATTATGTGTTTCCATGGAAAATAGAGTACAGATGGTAGCTCATTTTGTTGTCGGGCCAAAATTCCTTTCATAGTCAATTCCTTCTTTCTGTGCAAATCGTTTTTCCATGAGCCTTGCTTTAGTGAGCCATATGATTTGTACTTGTTCTTGAACACCCACTTGAAAAATATTGGTTTGGTTATGAATGGAGGATCCACCAACTTCCATGTTCCATTCTTGATGAGAGCAACAGATTCCTTATGGATGATCCCTTTCATCTCATCATGAAAACATGCTTCTTTATATAAAGTTCATTCAAAGTTAGTAGATAAATTCAAGTCAAAATCATATGAAACAACTATGTCATTTACATCACGCAAGTTTGAAGTATCTACATCACCTCCATCTTGTCTTGAGGAACTTCTAGTTCCTATCTTTTTTATCTCATTAGCATGAGAACTTTCAAGCGTTTTCATGAGCCATTTTGGTGGAACTTTCTGATATGGTCTAGGTTGCTCAATTGATTGAGATGGTGATGATTTCTTATGAAGACTTAGCTTTTGGATCCTCTCAATCACATCATCGAAATGAGCTTCAGGTTTTGATGAACGGACTGGAACATATTCATGAGGAATATATTGCTTCAAAAGAAAAATGAGATTCCATAGATTGACGCAAGATAGGGATATCCCCTTCGAGATGTTGAATCTCGTTATCAAATTCATGATATATATTTACAAGGGTGAATTTTTCAAGATGATCAAGCTTCCTCTCAACAATTTTGTCATTCTTTGAGGATTCAAGAAAGATTACATCTCTAGAAAGGATGAATTTCTTGTTTTCCTCATTGTAAATATGATATCCATTGGTGGTATTTGAATACCCAAAAAATATTTTCTTCTAACTCCTTGGCATAAAGATTTCTTCTTTCCTCCTTAGGAAGAAATGCATATTAGGTGGAACCAAATACCCTAATATGCCTCACCAAAGGAATGCAACCATACCACATCTCATAAGAAGTCTTGTTTTCAAGAGCATGAGATGGACACCTTTTTTTCCAATAAGATGCACATAGAATAACATCACCCCAAAACACTAATTTTACATTTTTGAAAAACATCATTGAATGAACCATATCTAGGAGAGTCCTTTACATTCTTTCAGCTACACCATTATAATGAAGATTATATGGAACTATGGTTTGATGTTTGATTCCATGTTGGTGAAGGTAGCTTTCAAATTTGTTAGATGTATATTCGCTTCCATTATTAGTGTGATATGTACACAAGGGATAGAAATTTCCTTTGCAACTCAGAAAGATAGAGCACATTATCTAGAAAAAAATTGCGAGTCTAGGAAACTTAATCCCAATGGTGACCATTTGCGAGAATTTGAGACTTGATCTATTTGAAAAATACATTATGCAATATACATTTTCATTGAAGCCTTTGAAGAAGTCTCTTTGGAATTTCATGTGGGAGGTTTCACCTATGTCAAGAAGCCATGCATCTTTCCAAGAAGCAAATGAAGTGTAAAAAAAAATATTCAGTCAATCCTATATTTCAATTGGAAACAATGTAGTGAGGAGGTTCTTTACCTTTTTCTGGATCTGATGTTTTAACCTTGTATTCTTTCTAATTATGTCTCCCTATGATCTCCTCTCATGCAACTCTACATTTAGTCGCTTCATGTGACTCATTCTTTCTGCAATAGGTACAATGAAGATTAAATTTTTCATGGGGATTATGCAAACCCCATTGCCTCTAAGCGTCTTTCAACATCCTTTCATTTCTTACCAGTGTAGCTAATATTTTTCTTGTTCCCGTTGCCACCTTAAATCTCATGTATCAACAAAAAATTAAAGAAGTTTTCTTCCAAGCACCTCCAAAGTAATCTAACAAACCTAATAATCATCGATTTCTACTCTCAACCAACGAAAAAGAGTTGGAGGAGTTAAGGAAGTAATTAGAATGATCATTGGACAATTTTCTATACTCAATTTTGGCACCCAAGTTTTTTGGAAAGTTGTGTGTGCGCATATCTAATATTCAACATACATTGTTTTTTCACACATATAATCAAATCAAATTGAATAGAAGTAGGAACATGGGACAATTAATTTTGGTACTATGCATAGAATATTAGAAATATATTACATGCAAGTCAAATAAAAAATATATATTTGGGAATCTTTAATAATAATGAATGAAGAAAACATGAGAGGTCGTGGGGGGAGATGATGGTTGAGTTGGAATTTTTTTTTAATATTGGGATGCCTCAAGGAGGTTACGTGGGCTGCATGAATATGTTAGAAGCCCGCAGAATTGGTGCTCACCCGAAAGAGAGGAGTAAAGGAGGAAGAACAAAGAAGTTTGATTTTTGTATGGAGTCTATCTAAGTCTTGTAATGGTTAGGTCCAATTTTTTTATGGAGTCTATTTGATTTTTGTAACACCTTTGTGTAATTCTAGAAAAAATCTTTATTAGAGTGTATATTGCAGTTAGTCAGTACTGAGAGGATGAGTAGAAAGCCTATGGAACATTTGAATATATTTTGTTTGTAGAATGACCTACAGGTCTGGGTTACTAGAACACAATTTCATGTGCAACCTGAATTTGGTTTTGTATTCTTTCTAAGGAATATTGGAGATAATATGAATCTTCATTTCTCTCTATGAATGGATATATATATGTTCTGATTTAAATGGATGATTTTGTTAATCACTTATGTTGTTACTCTGTTATTGGATTATAATTGAATGAATGAATAATATCCTAAGTGACTTCCTTGTCTAATTTATCCCTTCATATCTGATACAAGACAAGACAGTCTCTGTGATTCTCATGGTGTCTGAGGTGAGACCGTTTTTTTATCTTAGACTAGATATTAATATGTCAATGCCTTGGGGTTTTGGTGATCATTTGTATATGAACCCTAGATCATGAGCCCCCTAGTGTTAAGAAGGATGCACATAAGCGAGTGAGAAAGTGAATATGTTTTTGGGACCTAAAGGTCTTTTATTACATGATGAAGGCATGGAAGAGATCAAAAAATAGATTAGAGAGACTATATGGGATTATGACCAATGGTTCAATATGTTTTTATATAGAATGACATTCCAAATCCAATATGTTCATCATAGGGAGTGGTCCATTGTAGGACTACTCCCCCATATTCATGTTTTTCTTACCCATCAAAAGGTGACTACATAAGAAGAGGATTTGGAGATTGCAATGTTCCTGGAATCTACACCAACAGGTGGTGAGAAATTAGAAGGGTTGTCGCAGGTGCAATACCAACTTGTAAATATTACAATGTAGTTGCGGGATATGGAAAAGATAAAAATGGCACGTCGATATGTATGGTGTATTATGTGTTGGTTTGAAGGTCACTATAGGGATGGATGTCCTACATTGGTAAATTTATTATCAATGGGTGTTTCAAATCCATTTTTTTTAGGAGGAAAATCACTCTATGGCATAGGCTAAATGACAACAGACATAAATGACTACAGAAATCAACTCTAATCTCAAGTATGCTATATAAAAAAAATGCTAAAAATACAATATAAAGAGCCTACCTCGTCAAGACATTCAATAAATTCCACTGTTGAGCACTAGACTCAAACAATACACCTGCAAATAGAGGAAGAGATTGGGGGCTTAACAATGTGTTTTGACTTAAAAGGACAAAAACATGCAGATTCGATATGAAGTGAATAATTTCTCCAGAGTAACTTTGCTCTCAAAGTTGAATTCTTCTCCTCTTATCCAAAACTTGGACATGGACCATTTATAGCCTTCAAATGCAACTGGAGCACCGATTTAGAATGTTTATAGTATATGGAAGTTCAAGGATCATGGATCTCATGACGTGACATGGAAACCTGACACTATTTTTTAATTTTGGGCACAAAACCTAATGTACGTGGGCTATAATGGTGCAACCTATGTACACACATGTTGTATAGTTTTTAGGGCACGTATATGTAGAAAAATACATTTTTTATCTTGGAAATACAAAAAGGGACTTCAAGTCTACACAGGGAAATGGAAAAGGCCTTCTCAGCAAGTTTGCCCAGGGTGAGGAAAATCTTGCTATAACAGATGCCCCTTAATGTGTGAGGTCAGCGAAGTATCTACGATGGCCGAAATATATTATAATTCACATAAGTGGAGTAATGGAGACCCATCTGGTTGAACTGGTTTCTCATAAGAATATTACATTTCATATTGACTTTGTGCACATGGTTGCCAGTTTGAATTACATTGCAGATCCATGCAGAAATATACCAAACAGTTTTTCATGGCTATGAATAGGAAATACAAGGGTAGATACATGCCATAGGCTATCATAGTCACAAAAAAGGCCCAGTGAAAACCAATCTCAAAATAAATATCAAGGTATATGTATACAAGGGACTACAATCTGATCTCCCATGATCAGTCAAGTCATATAGGTACTGGTCCAATGAATGATAGAAATAGCTTAGGAAAGTTGTGAATATGAAGTAATGTCTTCAAGTCTTATACATGATCCACCAAAGGTGTAAGTCTACATCATGTGAATAAAGGATTTGAGGTCAAAAACAATGAGAATTCGTTTGATTATCAGTCATTAAGGTATATGGTTAACAAACATGAGATAACCTATTGATAATTGAAGTAGGTGTCAAGGTACCGAGCACATTCTTGCAAGTGTGAATAAAGGTGTTGAGGTCGAACACTTGAATAATCCATCGATCAGAATAAATTGATGTATTCCCATTTTTCGATGGCAAGAGAGCCTTCCACTGATGACTATAAGCCCCCAGTCAACAACCAATGAGGATATGTCAACTATTGGGTTCAAGGTTACCTACCCATAAGGAAAGTAGGACCCATGTGCATGGTAGGACTACATCTTCATGTAACTCTGAGACACATTGAGGGTATGGCCAACATGCAAAGTCAAGGGTTATGAGAAATGGATGACACAGGCTAATAGACATCCTTTGAACAAGAGCATGAGACATATGGATCACTCTGGCGGCATACACTCAATTATGAAACTTTCTGATGCAGGAGGCACTAATAAAACTCGCCATAGGGACTAGAAGAGTAACCAGTCAGGGGATTAAAATATAAGGATATTGAATTTCTAAGGTCATGATAAACCCAACATTTTGATGATAAGTGGACTCAAAAATTTGCGCTATGTTCAAAGGTGACACAACTACTGCCAACATGAGATAATATTATTTTTCCGCCCATCTTTTTTTTTGTTTTTTCATAGACAAATGAATGCTATGATACAAAGGAGGAAAAAAGTGTCAGGATTAGAAAACTAATTCCAATAGTTCAACATACCTATGCTCAATGAAAGAATATAAACGTATGATATGGATACTCGGGGGAATGTTTCCTCGTAGGGTACATGATGTGAATCTGCAAAGGATATAAACAAGGCTCTGCTTGGCCGATGATGCAAATTGCTCAAGATAACAGGATTATAATGCAATAGTGGGAATCAACAATAGGCTCAGTACTACAAGAGAGAGGATGATATGCAATTACAAATTAACTCCAAAGAATGTACTTTTTCATAAATTAAGTCCCCTAGGCCTGAAAAATTATAAAACAATACCTACGAGAACTCTTCTACCCACTAGTGACTAGATTTTTCCTTTTTCTAAATTATTCTAGTTGGTTTGAAAAAGGGTTAAAATTACACCAAATAGACATCCTTTGAAATCCAATTTACGAGTGTGAAAGAGACAAGATCACTCGAAAATATTTTTTCTTTTTGAGAGAGTCGGAAAAGAGATTAAACAAAACTTGAGAATACTAATCTAAGCATCATATGATGGGGGAGGCCAAGTCTCCCATGCAGGACTTCTGTCAAAATTCATTAACTCACAGATAGCTGACACAATCTTGGGAAAACCCAAATATTTCCAAGTCGAGGAGGATAAAATACTTGCAGAGGTTACCTTATCTACAATATATACAAGAAATCCCCTTATCTGGAAGGGTGTAGAAGAAGGAAGTCGAGGCTCTAGAAGATCATTCCAATAAAAGGAAAACACTCTAGGACTTGGAGGGAGAGTACTCGAAGAGAGTGAAATGCTCCCTTGTGCAGAAGGTACAGAATTAGAAATTCTAAGGACATGGTCAACAGACTCATCACCCCCAAAAATAAGAGTGGGATTGACCGAATATTGCATCGGCAATGTCACTTCCTTAGACTTGTAACTCTCCAAGAGAAGATTGGGATCAAATGAATATTGCATTGTCACAACCAGTTATTCAATTATTGGTTGAATAGGATGTGAGACAACAAGGTCAAGAGACGCATCACCCCAAAAAATAGGTGTGGTATCAGTTGAAGATTGCATTGACACAACTGCTTCATCAACCAAAGAAGGATTAAAATGTTGGGAAACCAAAGATGACTCAGAAACTGAAGGGCCCCCATGCAAGGACCACGCTTCTTATACCACAATAGTAGCAAGACAAAAACGAGTAAGGTGATCTCCTTTGAAAATCGTACAAAGGAACTTCAGCTTACATATCATACATCTAGGATTCTCAATCATATGAATGCCCCCAACATGACTTGTAGTGGCTAGTGACATGCTCCGATCATGACTTGTAGAGGCTAGTAGAAAATTTCCAACATGACTTGTAGAGGTTGGTGATGGATTCCCAACATGACTAGAAGAGGTTAGTGATGAACCTTCAACATGACTAGCATAGGTTGATGATGAACCCCCAACATGACTAGCATAGGTTGGTGATTAATCCCCAACATGACTAGCAGAGGTTGGTGATGGATGTGCAGTGTGACTAGTAGTGACTAGATTTGTGCCCCCAACATGACATGGAATGGTTCACTGTTGGTATTCAACATGACCTGCAAAGGTTGTTGACTTATCTCCAACATTACTAGTAGAGGTTGGTGATATAATGTCATCATAACTTGCAGTGACTAGAATGGTGGTGGCGGCTGGTTGAGGAGTTTGAGACCAAGGTTACAAAAAGAATGGTTTTGAGGAATAGAGGGATAGGAAGGGTTTTGGTATACACCATGGCCCTATATGGAAGGATAGTATAATCCTCCAAACTTATTCATAAAGGATTGTAAGGGAATCGTGACCAAGGAAGTCACTTGCAAAGAGAAAGCGACATGAAAAGGGTTTCTCGGGTGAAAATATATGTTTCCCCCAGATAAAGGAACTTCGTAAAGTGGGTTTCTCATACTAAAAAACTAACTACCCCTAGATGAAACACTAGAAGACAGATGGATATCCTCCATGGAAAAATCATTTGTAGTAACCGTCATGGTGGAAGAAGGATAGATGGATGGGATGTAATAAGTAGAATGACTACCTATTTGAGAACTTGCTCCTGGAAAAGTGAACCTAGTATTGGATCCATAGGAAGGAAGATTCTAAACTCCTATCATAATATTTGGTTGAGGGATATGACTCCCACCAAGCTAAAAGGGTGAATAAGGAGGCATCATTCCCCTAGACCCAAAACTAGGATTCACATAAGGAGATGAGACAAAGGATGGAAAGTGAGAATACATGTCTGCAATACCATGATAAAAATGATTAGAGGCCTAAGGTATTGGTTGAGTATAATGATTCGACATACCACTCAGAAATACAAAAGGATTTTTCCTCGTGGAATGAGAAAATACCATGGGTTGGGTTGTGCTAACTGAGGTAGTCATGGAGACTCCACTAATGATGGAAATGAAAACTCATGACACAATATAAAATCCAAAGGCCAACTAATAATAAAAGAGCACACAAAAATAAATAAAAAAAGGTTAATATGCATAGAAACAAGATAAAGTGGATGAAAGGGGCCTTCCTCCCTAAAGTAGGTATGCCTCTCCCAAGGGGGGCATGAGACTCCCTTCAAAAGATCAGAGGTATCAAAATCAATTATAAGGGTCCTCGTGGGACTAACAACTAGTCGGTCAGATCCCCCAAAGAGGTAATCCTACATAAAGGTTGTGTGTTGTCTGACCTTTATCTAAGTTAGGGTACTTGTGTAGTAACCCTTCAAAGTAACCTATGTGGATAACTATGTCAATCAGCTAAGCCACCACAATATAACCAATGTGCAGGCGAATAGTTGTAAGTTAGGTCCACTGTATGGGTAGGGAAACAAATCCTTAAATCTCAAAAGAACCGCCTCTCACAAAGGTAAAGGTACTATATAGACCCCCATATATGAATAGATCCCTAGAAATATCTCTGACGCTAAGAAGGTATTGGGGGGATATCCCCTCAACCAACTTCACGCGGGCTTGTTCTTAAATCCAGTGTGAGTGGAACCTCCCGATGTCACAGATTATAAAATGTATTTCACCATTCCCTTAGTCAAAAACATATGTTGATTTTAATAACCTTGGAGAAGTTTACTCACAAAATCCTATTCCATGACTCTAAATATTAAGCTAGATCATGCACCCTAAAAAATAAAATCATTTCTAATCAATTTCAAATTTATCAGCATTACTTTTAGTGTCTTTGTTTACTCAAAAGATGCGTTCGTGAGGCTGATGATGTTATGACTCAACAATTAAAAGAAATGAATATGAATATAATACAAAGTCCTAACTTCAATTCCCAATAAATGATAAGCTTCCCAAAATGAAAATTTCAATTCAATTGCAATTTCAAATAATATTCAATCTTTCCATACATGTACTAATATCAACGATAATAATCCACAATGCAAAATGTATATTTTTTTGTATTTTCAGTGTAAAAGAATGAAAATGCAAGGAATGAACAACATCTTGATATAAAGACCCTATTGTATGTAAGCAGAAACAAACCAATTAGAATATCAAGAAGCAAGCACCCAACCCAGGATGCAAACACAACTAGTGAAAAGGATGATGAGAAAGAAAAAATGCTTGAAAATTCAACCAAAGAAAGGTTTCCTACCACTCAGCACGAACTTTACAGTCATTACAAAGACCTAATAAGACTCATCAACCATAAAAAATTACCCAACAAACTTGAAACTCAACAATCAAGTAAACAAGGATGATGTACACGACTGTTAAGGAGATAACCATGTATATACACTTCCTACAAAACGACATCTCGTGTATGCATGCGACTGTCAGAGAAAAAAATGTGTATATGTATTGAAACACTCCTAGGTTAAGGATAAAGACAAGAAACTCATACTAAAAATGAACAGAGGATGTCAAGCAATCATACGATAAGAAACTCAAGATAAACGAGAGCAATCAAAAGAGAAAAAATCTTCAAACCCCAAAAAGAAGATTATTTCCCTAGTATGGTCGCCAATTCTATTATGAGGAAAATCCCTCTATGGCATAGGGTAAAACACAACATATGGAAAGGACTATAGAAATCAACTCTAATCTCAAGTATGATATATAAACATATATTATAATAAGACAAGATAAAGTGCGTACATTGTCCAGATGTTCGATGAAGTCCACTGTTGAGCACTTGACTCAAAGAAATATGCCTTCAAATTGTCCTCAAAAATAAATATACGCAAGAATATGGTGATAATATATAAAAATAGAACATACAATAGCATTACCCATCAATATTCTAATCTAGGTGGATATCAGTGGCCACCCACCTATTCCACTGGCTCGAAAAACAGTTTTCCACGTTGGGCACTTGGGGTCGATGCGACAGTTAAAGGTATTAACCTCATCCAATCTAAAATCATTCTTCTCAGTGAGACCTTTCCAATGAGATATTGTGCATGTAATGTACCTCAAAATTTAAATAAAATAAATAAATTATTTGGGAAGATGGAGTTCATTTGTATCCTTGAGGTCGTTCAATCACCTGTCTATCCTAAGGTACATCTGTCCTACTGCTTTCGCTCCTCTATCCTATTAACATAAGGTCACCTCTTCTTTTTGGTAAAGTGTTGCATACGACATCATGTCCATAACTAGGGTCCATTTGTCTCATGGTAACTTAATACTATCTACTGTCTCACTTCTAAGCCATGCTAAGACACATAGTAGTAACTACTTAGAGTCTCGCTATCCTATATTGCGGGGTTAGAGGTGTCAGGACTTCAAAAGCTAAATCCGATAGTGTAAGTAACATCATGAAATCTACAATGGTAAATTAACCTTTATTTGGAAAAACATAGGCATAGTGGATTAAATCCGGCCACTAAAATTACACATTGAATCTAAAGTGCGTAGAGGGTTAATCTATTAGAGGTTAAGGTTAAAGTGCATAGAGGATTAATCTTTTAGAGGTTAAGGTTAAGATCGTATGCACATCACTTGTTAGGTAATGACAAGGCTAACCACCATGGTGTTTAAATGCAAGGTAGTTGGATTTGACATGTAATGGTGTATTGCCTCGCCATCAATGCCCTTAGCTACTAATACGGGTGGAAGGAACTATGCCTTAAAGGCTTGTCTGCACATTTAAAGTACCTGGGAAAATGTCTACTCAACATAGAGCTCAACTGTCATGCCCAAATTAAATGTCGAAACCTCCCCTATAGTCACATGGTCTTAGTACAAACACCTTCTCCCCCCTTTGCTCCATTCGGAGGTTACTCCCATGCCCTTCACTCTCATTTGGGCTTTTGTCTTATTTGAAAAATAAATCACCATCTCAGGTCATTCCGTTCACACTATGCTTAATGGTTTGTGAAGGAGAGAAAACGTCGTGGATTAATTCCTTTGTTGGCTCAAACCTCGTGGCAAGGATTTCACAATTCCATCCCCTGTGCTAGGTGCATGGAGATTCTTGGTGGCACTTCTCGATAGCAGTTTTGCGTGGTAAGTTTACCTTCGGCTCTCTTTTTATTTAAGCTTAAAAAAAAATCATTCTGCCTCATCTGTGGGTCTATGCACACCTCTGTTATTTCATAATATCCTCATCTTACTTCCAAGGGACTATGATAAAGAAGGAATTCGGGTTTTGTAGGTGAGGGTTTGGCTCCTATCCTAGTTTATCCCTGTTACTGCACCATTCATCCTGTCGGGACCGAGCCATTACTTGTATCATAATGTTTGTTATGAAATTCGAGAACTTATTTGGTTAAACCCTTGTTATTATTTTCTGGGTCTCCTCCATTGGATAGTCTGTTAACCCTTGTTATTGTTTCCTAGTCTTCTCCGTTGAATAGTCCATTAAACCCTCGTTATTGTTTCCTAGTCTTCTCCATTGGATAGTCCGTTAAACCCTTGGTATTGTTTCATGGTCTTCTGTGGTTGACTAAGGTGTTAGCTAGAAGCATCGATTTAGAAACGAAGTTTTTTCAAAGGCCGAATGCATTTAACCTATTCTATTTTAAAATGAAATATTCAAAGGTTTATATAGTTACCATGCATCATTTTTATGCCTTTTATTCTTTTTGTTATTCCTGTAATATCCCTTTTGATTATGCACTGGTATCTATTATTAATGATGGGCCCTTGAATGTGCGAGGGTACCCATCAGGGAGGCATGAACACACCTTCCTCCTTTCAGTCTGGGTGATGTAGCACAATGGCATAAGGCATAAATCCCTTGCTTCAGTTAAGTATTCAACGACCTTTCTTTCTAGTTATTTTATGTTCTGTAACTTGCTCATATTGTCCTATTTGGTTATGTTTTAATGTTTCTCGTTAAATTTGTGCAGGTGTGGGCATGCCAAAGCATGGGGACGCCCTCCTCGCTCCATTCAAGAGGTACTCGGGTTCCTACACATTATCTAAGATATTTTCAAACCCCACCGGTCCAGGCTCTATTTTCGTCCTGAAGTCTGAGAGGTTAATTCCAAGTTCTATGGTAGTTGATATGGTGTACACTCTAAATTGTATAAAATGATTTCGGTATACAGAACCATCGCACAGTTTTGCCCCTGGTTGGACTTTGATAACTAGACATTCAATTTTTTAAAACATACAGTGCTCATTATATCATGTGTATTAAATATGTTGTGGATTTGAAGTATTCTCTTCTATATAATTCGTGGATGGATTGGGTACTATAGATTCGA
>JASDQU010882959.1:23006-33258 GCA_032191745.1 Picea mariana
AAAGTAGATAATTTCTTGGAAGAATACTCATATATATTCTCTTCTCCTACCAAGGTACATTTTCACTACCAGGTCAAGCATCCCATCAATCTGACCCTAGGGACATCGCTACCCAATGGGCTAGTCTACCACCGCTCTCTGTTAGAAAATGAGGAGATCAAGATGAATATCCAATAACTTCTCCACAAGGGGAACACTTGTCCCATCTCATTGCCTAGTGGGAGCCCAATCGTGATGGTGTAGAAGAAAGACTGGACCTAGAAACTCAGCATTGATTACCAAGCCTTGAATAAAATCACATTCTGAAATCGATACCTGATTCCTTGAATTGAGGATCTCCTTGATCAACTCACAGGGGCCAAATAATTCAATAATATTGATCTGAGGTCTGGCTACCACCAGGTCCCAATAGAATAAACATATGTATGCAAGACCACCTTCAAGTCAAAAGAAGGTCTTTTTGAATGGCTGATCATTCCCTTTGGTTTAACAAATGATCCAACAACTTTTATGGGGATTATGGATGATATCCTACGATATTTCACCAATACCTTTTTAGTGGTGTATCTAGATGACATCCTCATCTACAAAAAGACTTGGGCGGAACACTTGCATCATATTCAACAGGTTCTACACACTCTACAACAACAAAAACTATATGAAAACTTGGAAAAATGATCCTTCATCATGGACAAGGTCCATTACTTAGGCTACATTGTTGATCAACATGATGTGCATGTGGATCTAGCAAAGATCCAGGTCATCCGTGACTGGCCAACCCCAACCACACTCACTAAACTTCGGAGCTTCTTGGGCCTCAATAGTTTCTATCACAAGTTCATGTTGGGATTCTCTCATATCGCATGAGCCCTCAACCAAGTAACCAGGGCTGGCAGTAAGGAAACATTTATGTGGTGCATGTCCCAACAACAAGCCTTCGATGACTTGAAGAAGCATTTTTTCTCATCACCATTACTTTCATTACCATACCTGTATCATCCCTTTGAGATCGATACAAATCCTTCATACTATGATGTGGGCATCGTTCTCACTCAACATGGCCACTCCATGGAATATCATAGTGAGACACTATAAGATGTTGTCCATAAGTACCCTAATTACGACAAAGAAATGTACTCCATTGAGCAATTCTGCCACTAGTGGAGACATTACATTCTTGGAAAGAAGACAGTCATCCACACTAATCAAAAGCAACTACAGTTCATGCAGACCGAAGAAAAATTGTAGAATGACCACAATCAAAAGTGGTCCACATACTTACAGTAGTTCCACCTCAACATCAAGTATAAAATAGGCAGTACCAACTGATTTGTTGATTTCCTCGACCAACCTCCATTCATGCCACTCACCACGGTGCTAGAATCTTGTGGCCACGAGACCTCCTGATGGCCCCACCTCTATGAGACAAACCCCGACTTCTCCACCACCTACCAAATGTTGGGTGCCAACTTAGTGGTTGCTAATTTCCATCTTCAAGATGGATTGTTGTGTCATCTAGGCTATCTCTTCATTCCATCAAGTGATCACGTGAAGCTGATTTGGGAAGCTCACTAAAGTTAGGTGGTAGGACACTTTTGTGTTGAAAAGACAAGTGGTAATGTTGTAGAAACATTTCTAATGGAAAAAAGTTTGACAAAATGTCGACACGTATATCAGGTCCTGCACTTCCTGCGCTATTGTCAAACCGACCACTAATAAACAGAGCCTATACACCCCTCTTCCCACTTTTGACAGGCTCTGGGAATCCATCTCAATGGACTACATGTCAAGCCTTCCATCCACCAAGAGAGGAAATGACTGTGTTTTGTGGTTGTTGATCACTTTTCCAAGATGGTGATTCTATCCGCCTACAAGAAGAACATCACAACAAAATCCACTACCAAGATCTTCTTTGAACAAGTATCGGTACATTTTGGGATCCCACAAACCATTATATTAGACTGTCGAGCCTCTAGTCATTTCTGGATACCATGCTCACCAAATCCATTGCCTTCCACCCCCAGACAGATGGCCAAACTGAGGTCGTCAATTAAATGATCGTACATATCCTGCACATGTACAATTAAAAACACCCCGACAGATGGGATGAGAGTCTTCCCTATGTGAAGAATATCTATAACCGATCTCTTCATAGCTCAACTTCCCATAGGCCCTTTCAGGTGGGGTTGGGATTCCAGCCATTGGGCCCCATTGATGTTTCACTACCCCTGGCAACCACCTCGGTCGACTTGTCCCCTTCTCCACCAGAAGCTGACAAAGCCCCTCAGTTCATTGAGTGGATCCAGTACATCCGCCAAAAAGTTCAATATATTCTACAAAATTCTAATTCCAAGTACAAGAAACACCATGATCAACATCAAGTGCCACATAAGTTTCAGGTGGGCGACAAAGTTTGGTTGCACTTGCAGAAAGAGGGTCGTACAGGGCCGCATTAGAATCTTCACCCACTTTGTTATGGATCGTACACCATTATCAAGGATATGGGTGACAATTATTTTGAGCTCAACATTCCCCCTTTTCTTGGCCTACACCCAATCTTCAACGTGGGTCTCCTTCGACCATATTTCCCACCATTATTGGAAACCTCAAAGATAGCATAGAAGTTGACACCAACATAGCTCAACCCGGACTCCATGCAACAAGAATCCAATGATCATTTTGTGGACACATATATCAAGGAATCTTGAAAATAAATGATCCATCTTTATCGAGTCGTTAAAGCAGGGTAGCTCCTGCACCAAGGAAAGTGGCTCACTTGAGGCCAAATTCAAAAAAAATATCCTCATCTGATGGGGGAAATCAATCCAATGGATACCAATTCTTCCTAATGAGGGAGGATTTTTCCAGGTGGATATCAATGACCACCCACCTATTCCATTGGCTCGAAAAGCAGTTTTCCACCTTGGCAGGTTTTCAACAGTTTTTTGTGTTCCAAAATTTTGGGGTCATTTTGAGGCCCTAAACGAAGTTTTTTGGGGATTTAGGGCCGAAGTGACAACCACAATAACTAACTTTGGCCATTCAAAAATCGTTCTTCTCAATTATACCTTTCCAATTGGATATCATGCATCTAAAATAGAGATTGTATGCAAAAGTTACGACCGTGGGAAGTTGATGTACTAACTTACCCAAACAAGGCCCATATAACTTTTGGTGCTTCATCTCCTAGGGTTAGTTTTTTGGATATATAAGGTTTTTGACATTCCCGTTTATTGTAAAAATTCCTTCAGAGCCTCATTGTAATCATATTCTAGGGAATGAGCACAATCGTCACATCTCTTCTCAGAGATAATTCGCCACCATTCCAACAAGCTTGTTTTCCATTGCATTTTACAGTTTCAACTTATTTCCTTATTGAATAGAAAATCAGTTTTACTATATCTCTATTATTCTGTGTTAGCCATATTTTAATAATCTTTACTCATTTCATTCTACTCATAAAATATGGATGACATTCATAACAAATAATCCCATGGAATAAAAATTCAAATATTTGCAAGACATTAATTGGACAATAAAAGAGTATTTCTATTAAAATGTAATCAACAGAAGTGTATGAATGAAAAACTTATGTGTCGGCACGTTCGGAACCAAGAAACTAAGTCCCTTCTAGCTGGGCCTCCACCAGATCAATCCTCAACCAAAGGCAAGCTCATATCAGATAGACAATTAGGTTTTCCATCAAATAGGGAAGAGATTGGGGGTTGAGCAATGTGTTCATACTTAAAATGACAAAGGGATGAAGACTCAATATAAAGTGAATAATTTCTCCAGGGTAACTTTGCTCTCAAAGTTGAGTTCTTCTCCTCTTTTCCATAGCTCTGATATGGACCGTTTATATCCTTCAAATGGAACTAAAACACGCGGTAAGAATGTTTCCAGTATAGGGAGGGTCAAAGGTCATGGATCTCGTGACGTGACATGGAAACCTGACACCATTTTTTAATTCTGGGAACAAAACCCGATGTGCATGGGTTGTAGTGGTGCAACCTGCATATACACATGATGTATAACTATTAGGGTGCATATATGTGGAAAAATACAATTTGTCTCTATGGGAACTTCAAAAATGGACTTCAAGTCTACATAGGGAAATGGAAAAGGCATTCTGAGCAATTTTTCTCGAGGTGAGGAAAATCTTTCTATAACGATTTTCGACCGCGCCTCATACCAACTGTTGTGATGTTTACAGATAATGGGGACATATCTCTCCCTACATGCCAACACTTTAGAAGTACCAAAAGACTACTCATACTCCATCTTTTGTCCCTTTACCAATTCTCTTATGGTGTTATATCTAGATGACCTCCTCATCTTCAACAAGACTTGGGTGGAAAACTTACATCATATTCAACAAGTCCTTCACACTCTCTGACAACACAGGCTATATTCTAACTTGGAAAATTTCTCCTTCTTCATGAAGATGTTCCAATACCTAGGCTAAATGTTTTATGAGGATGGTGTGCATGTGGATCCAACCAATATCTAGATCATTCATGACTGGCCAACCCCAACCACACTGACTGAACTTTGGAGTTTTGTAGAACTTTCCAAATTTTATCACATTTTAATGTTGGGATTCTCCCATATTGCATGGGCCCTTACCCAAGTGACCAAGGGTGGTGGAAAGGAAAATTTCATATTGGAGAATTCACAACAATGAGTGTTTGATGTTCCAAAACATCACTTGTGCTTAGCGCCAATACTATCCTTACATGATCGGAAACAACCTTTCGAGATTGAGATCGATGCTTCAGACTATGTTGTCGGTGTAGTCCTCAATCCACACGGTCATCGAATGGAATATCATGAGACATTATCAGATGTCATCCTTAAGTACCCCACCTATGAAAAAAAATATATTCCCTTGTACAAGGTTTCAACCAATGGAGGAATTTCATTCTTGGGAAGGAGACAGTCATTCACAGTGATCACAAGCCTTTCCAATTCATACAAACATACGGAAAATTTCATAATGACCTTCATCAAAAGTGGTCCACATACTTTCAACAATTCCATCTCAACATCAAATATAAGGTAGGGAGCACCAATCTTGTCATTGACTGCCTCAATCAACCTCCAGTTCTTACCCTAACCACATTGGTCCACTCCTACAAACATGAGGCCTTAGAGTGGCCCCAACTCTACAATAGGATTCTTGACTTTTCTACCATGCACTAGTTTCTAGGCATAGATGCGACTGTCACTGACTTTCACCTCTAGGATGTACTATTATGGAATCCGTGCCACCTATGTGTTCCTTCAAGTGAGCATGCAAAGCTCATTTGGAAAGCTCACTACAGTTGGATGGAAGGAAATTTTGACATGTAAAATACCATGGAAGTACTACAAAATAATTTCTATTGGCCAAAAATTCAATAGAATGACATCAATTATATCAAGTCCTACACTGCATGCACCATTTCCAAACTACCCTTCATGAAGCAATGCTTGTACAATCCTCTATCTACTCTTGACCGATCCTGGGAATCCATCTTAATGGAATACATGTCTATCCTTCCTTCAACCAATGATGTCAATGACTGCATTTTTGTGGTTTTTTATCTATTTTCTAAGATGGGCATTCTAATAGCCTACAAGAAGAGTATCATAATGGAGGTCGCTGCCAAGATTTTATTCAAACATGTGTGGTTACAAATTTTTATACCACATACCATCATCGAGCCTTTGGTCACTATTGGACACCAATATCACCAAATCTAATGCCTTCCACCCCCAAAATGATGGCCAGATAGAGGTCTTCAATCAGATGATCATTCATATCTTACACACGTAAAAATCAAAGAATCCATGCACATGGGATGGATCCTCCCCTATTTTCAACACATCTACGACAAAGATCTCCATATCTCAATCAGAAACAACCCCTTTGAGGTGGGGATGGAATTTCAACCATTAGGTCCCATTGGTTTCCCACTATCCATTTCAAGCACACAGGAAGACTTGTCCCATGTTCAGTATGAGGGTGAAAAATCCATCATTTTTATTGAAAATATCAGGCACATCTCCCAACAAGTGCATGAAATTTTTCATAAATCCAACGCTAATTACAATTAGCACCATGATTAACACCATATGCCACATAAGTTTCAGGCTAGAGACAATGTTTGGTTTCATTTGCAGAAAGAGTGCCTTACAGGGCCCCATCAAAGGATTCATCCAGTACACTATGGAACTTACACCATCACCAAGGTTGTGGGTGACAATTATTTTGAGATAAGTGCTCCCCCCTTTCTTGGCCTAGACCAAATGTTTAATGTGGACCTTGTTTCACCATACTTGCCACCATTATTGGACACATCAAAGATCACAGAGAAGCTGACACTAACAGAGCTCAACCTTCACTGCATGGAATAGGAAATCATTGATCATATCAAGGACATTAATATTAAGGGAATTTTCCAACATAGGATTCAAACTCAATCAATTTTCAAAGTAGGGCATCTCCTGCACCAAGGCAAATGGCTCAACCCAGACCAAGTTTGGCATAAGTTCCCCATATGATGGGGGTGCTGAATGCAATGGACACCATTTATTCCTAAGAGTGGATAATTGATCCATGTGTATATTGGTGTCAATACACCTATTCCATGGGCTTAAAGAACAATTTTCGATTTTGGTAGTTTTTTACAGTTTTTCGAGTCCTAAACTTCTGGGGCCATTTTGAGGCCCTAAACAATGTTTTTTTGCTCCAAAGCGTCTAGAATATAGCTAGAGGAAAGTGTTATGCTAGAAGAAATGTGTACTCCTTGTCTAGACCTTTCCAACTATGTATCAAGCACCCCAAATGGATATTGTATGCCAACATTACACCCTCGTGAAGTTGACGTATCAACTACCCCCATCGAGGCCCACAAAGATTTTGGTGTCTCATCTCCTGGGGCTATGGCTTTGGATGTGTAGGGTTTTCTAATTTATGATTTATGTTAAAAGGTCCTTTGGAGCCTCATTGTAATCATATTCTTTTGAATGAGAGTAGTCTTGAAATCTCTTCTCAGGGATAAGATGCCACGATTTGAGCAAGTTTGTTTCATTCCACATTTTATAGTTTCAACGTCTTTTGTTTATTAATAGAAGTCAATTTTTTTTTTAAATCTATGTTTTTATTTTCTATACATGTGTATTTCATTTTGTTCCATTTATAAATCCAAATCAGGCATTTACTCAAGGGGCTTGTCAATGGCAGTTGGTTGAAGGTGTATTAAGGCCGACAAGTGACAAATGCACTTTGAAGGATGCAAGTGTTGAAGGAGTTACCATAGAGTAGGCATAATGTAGAATAGGAGGTAGGTAGGCATGTACTAGATCGACATAACTACACCTTTATTAACATCACATGACACATTCGAGTTAGAGAGGATGAGAGGACATGTTGAAAGGTATGTACATTTCCAATATTTCCATTTGCAGGTGAAGTTATTAGGAACATAAAACATACTAGACAAGATATGGGGCTCACACAGGAGTGGTATGAGATACATAGTGCTACAACACAATGAAGGTTAAATAAATATGATTCATCCATATTAGAGAAGGTCAAGGTATGCAAACAATTATGACACCACATTCCAAAAGGCACATTGTCAATACGACAGATTGGTACCATTGTGAACCACACCATGGGAATATGCAACTAACAATATTGCTATATTGGAGATGAGTGTAATCTATCGACTAGAAAATTCATGACACATATCCCCCACCATCAACCTAGATGTTTATACACCTCGCTAACACTAATGTAGTCAGAGGGATCCTCCATTTCTCCACAAATAGAGTTCCCATAAGCTGAAAATTGAGCAGTTCCCAGAGTGATTCAAACAAAATTTCCAGTTAATTCCATAATTCTAGTTGTGTAGTGAAGTACTAAAATCCATGGTAATTTATATCCAACAAATGGTTACAGTTCTCAATGCTTGCAGGAATCCTAGAGTCACATTGCTTCCTTGTCACATCAATTGAATATTTGAGTGTAATTATAGAGAAGGGGCCCCAACCTACTATTCACAAGTGAAATTTAGTCAATTTCCATGTAGATCCATGAAATATGCTTCGAAGATGCATAAGTATGCCATCTTTCTTATCCAGGATTTGGTGAGCTCGTCACAATGGATGATCACCTTTTCTCGCCTTAGTAGCCCAATTATTTTAGCTGCCCCTTCTACTGCTTATGGATGTCTACATATTCCTTTTGATACCCTATATGAATGAGACAATAGGATGATGGTTTCCCAAGCCTATGGATCCTTCACTCGGGGCCAACTTCTCATATCTCACCACATAGATGGGCCAATTTATACCTGTATAATTTTTTCTGGTTCAAGCTTGAATTGATGGAGTGCAAACTATCACCAATCCATAACAGCCTCAGAAATAGATAGTTTGAGAGCCCGGATTAATAAATACAAAATAATTTTGTCACTTAGAGGGCTTCTCAACTAATTTGAGGACTTAGTTTGGTCACAACTATAGCCTAGACAAATGATTTTATCTTACTCAAAAACGACTACAACCATATTTTGTTTTGATGCCTTGGTAATAATTCAAGTGTGGATATTGCCACAACAACAATTCAATTATTTTATTTTACTTAGGAATTTCACATATACACCAGCCATTCTGCTTCAACAAAGTCTAATTTCAACCCAAATTCACATGATGAACAACATTAGCCCGAGGATGAGCAAAGTAATAGTGTTGGGTGTCTGTTGACACTTATGATTTTGGGAAAGTTTCACATGCACATATGTAAGTGTTCCTACATAGAAGGAAGCAAGAATGTGCACCTGGCGAGTTCAATATTGTGAGTAGAATATTGGAAATATATCACATGCAAGTCGAATCAAAATAATATATTCATGAATCTTCTCAAATAATGAATGAAGATAACACAAGATATCGTGGGGTAAATTATGGTTGAGATGGGAATTTCATTAGGATTTTCACACCTAAAGAAGGTTATGTGGGCTGCATGTGTATGACATAAGTGTGTGGCAATGGTGATCAATCAAGAGAGTAGATCAAAGGAGGAAAAATAGAGCATTTTGATTTTTTATGGATTCTTTCTATCTTTTGTAAGGGTTTAGTCTGAGTTTTGTATGGTGTCTTCCTAAGTTTTGTAATAGTTATTTGTAAGTCTAGGAAAATCCTAATTACAGTTGGTATTGTAGTCATTTAGTAGTAAGAGGAAGATTAGAGAGTGCATGGTGCATTGTAATTTTTTTTTTTCTATAGAATGACGTAGAGAACCTATTGCTACCGGGAAACCCCCCCCCCCTTAACTACACCGGGGTTCAAGAAGTAGAAGGAGTGAATAATTATCTAAAAGTTAATCAATTTTACTATACACAAAACATACCAAAAATAATGTAAAGAAATCAAATAAGAGAATAGATCGGGTAACTATACCTTTGATCCCATGTCTGGCGATGATCTCCTTAAGATTGAAAGTTCCAATGACTGCACGTCTCCTCCCAAGGCTGACATGCATCCAAATGATAGGAAAACAAGAACTACAAAAATGATATTATATTCATGAGTTAGGTTTAGATATCAAATGTTAAGTATAAATCAATGAAAACACTAAAAACAACATCATTTGGGATAGGAAAATGTGATTCTTGTATTCATCATCCAAAAATTATACCTTACAATCTATGTCATCCACCATTCCATGAACCTGGTTTAGGCTCCTCTTTACAATGATCCAAGTGAACCTTGAACGGAATTCTTCTCTCAACCTTATGATCACCTCTATGGAAGCGAATGGGTTGAATGGAGGAAGAAGGGGTTGATGAGGAAATGCTTAGGCAATATCTCAGAAAAGGAAGCAATATCTTGGGCAAGGAGGGGAAGTGAAATTGGGTAGAGTTTCATTGTTCTTATGCTTAGATGTGAAATGAGACCCCAAAACCTCATTTTATATGAAAAAAGGATGGTTATTTGGTTGGGTGACGGGCTATAGAAGGTGGATTAGTTGGAAAACTTCCAATAGCCCGTGAATTTCAACGAATTCCTTGCAATTTTTTTATTTTTTGCAACTTTTGCAAGTATACGCGGGTTATAATGGTGCAATAGGTGTATGTACACAATTTTTAGTGGTGCATCAAGCATATGTATGTGGGATGTAATGGTGCAGGGCACGTACATCTTCTAAAAAATGGTTTTTAAAGAAGAGCTTCTCAACAATGCTTTGGAAAAATATGCAAGT
>JASDQU010882960.1:8779-34045 GCA_032191745.1 Picea mariana
GTGCTGCAATCCTTTACAATTTCATAATTCTTTGAACTAATATCTACTCCTTATCATCGGTTACTACATAGACATTACTACACAGGAAGACATGTACAAATCCACAAGTCTATGAATACATGTAACAGCATATAATTTCAAGATACAATATAAGCAAAACACTTATCAGAAATAAGTTCAGCGATGAAAGCAACTGCTGAGAGGGGTGCTCGTTTCCTCCCAACCGTAGGCGTAGTGACTCCTAACGGATTTACCACCAGCCACCCCCGAGCTGAGACCACGATGTCCTGAGACCTGCGTCTCTCTGTCTGCCAGTGCCCAGGAGCGAAGGTTGCAATCCTTCCTCTTGCGATCACTCACTCTGCGTAGAAAATTGCCAGAGTTCCCCTCGCGTCTGCCCTCTCAATCGCCTCTGCCATACGCCTTATCCTCTCGCGAGGTTGCGTGTGGCGCGATTTCCCCCGCACTGATCAGGCCTGACGGCTCTACGGATGGGCGGTTCACCATCCCATCCTTCATCAAGCCATCCGCCTACCAGTCTGCGAGCCATTAATTTTTCAGGGCCAGCGAGCCGCTTTTGGTTCTCCGGGCCAGTGGAGTCCAAATACGGTATTTAATTCTCGGTGGAAGTTAACGCCACCTTTTCAGGTGCCTTCCACCGCCATCGTGGTCTCTTTTTCTGCACATCCCCTCTCAGCAGTTCTGTAATATAAATTCATAGTGTTATTTACATTTTCATCGTGCTTTAGCATGGTAATTCCTGTATTAGGATTAATTACAAATTTGGGGGAAACAGGGTGTTACAATATATTTGTATGTATATCTAATTTTATCTAATTTATTTTTCTTTGATTTTATTATTAGGCACCTCCAGTAGTCTACACATTGTAGTTTCACAGAGTCTTAAGGTTCTACATTGCTTTGGTGGGTCATTTCACCATTACCCTTGATCCTACGTTGAGCAATTTCTTGTAAACAATGTTTGTTTTATTAAACTAACCTACAACCAACAATTTAATTTGCTAAATCAATCCCATGCAACATTAATTCACTCCCTCGATTGTTAAGCATTTTGTTATCTTACTCAAAATCCGAAGTAATATTTAATAAAACCTCATCTATTGTTCATTCCTATAGCCAATCATGTTTCCGGGGATTTTTTTTTTCAAAATTCGTATTCTCATGTTTTATTTTTAATGTGCTTTGCAATTTTTTTAAACGAAAGGTGTTTTTTTTCTTGATTTGTTTTTCAACATTCATATTCTCATTTTACCCAATGATCTTCTTGATAGCCTCCATGATTAGGGAATCTTCTTTCTTTCCCAAATAGCAGATCCAATTAGAACTTCTTTATGGCATCAACGGTGGAAATCAACAGATCAACTGGGTTTGGAGGCACAATTCTCACAAGTTCGGGGAAAATTCACTCGCTCATTACAATCTTCTCACATTAGAATTACTGATAGAGATGATGAATTCGTATGGCAACATGCACCACATGGGGCCTACACTCCTAAGTTAGGATACATCCATTTAAGTATATAACATCTTCAAAGAGAACCCTGTTGGTGGTGGAAAGGGATTTGGAAGATGAGATGTCCTCAAAAGGAACATATTTTTATTTGGTGTGTTTTATCTAACAAAGTGCCAACATGGGACAACTTGAAGAAAAGAAATCTTCCAGGGCCATGATGATGTCCATTATGCAAATATGACGATGAATCTATGTATCATCTCTTAATTAATTTCCCATTTACTAGACAAATTTGGAAAGAATTAGCTCTATCTTTACATCAAGCCTGTGTTTGGGATGGCCCAACCATGGAGCAAGCCTGGAAGGAATGGTTACAACCCCTGCACAACAAAGATATAAAGGCCCTCCATTTGATTGTTTGTTGGAGGACGTGGTTAGCTCAGAATGTTGTTATATTTCAAAACAAACTTTCAATTCCTGAGATCATTGTTGCTCAAGCATTGAGCCTCTTATCCCAATTCCCTCAAGATAAGGAGACTCTAGCAATTTGGGTGATACAAGCTGAGCAAATTGATTATTCCTTTCCATGGGCCTACTTTGACAGAGCCTCTCAAAAAAGCAACCAATCTTGTGGAGGGGGTGTTGTTCTTTTCCTTTCCACCCAACATTCCTTCAAAATAAAAATTGGGACTTGGACCAGGAACCAACAATTATGCAGAACTAATGGCACTCAAACTTCTGCTCTTTTTCGAAGGAGAAAAGGGTGTCAAGTCCATCCAAATATTTGGGGATTCTATGATAGTATTAAATTGGATTTGAAAAGATCAGAAATGCCATAATTTGCTTTTACTACCTCTTCTGGAAGAATTTCTTAGACTATTGGACTCATTTGATTTCTTCTGTGTAAAGCATGTATATAGGGAATGGAATACAAAAGTTGATTCTCTCTCAAAAGCGGGCATTCAAATCAGCCATGTACATCGGAAAATAACAGAGTAAAAGGATCATGAATCCTTCAAATATTATCACATGCCTTTTGATTGATGGCTTACCAGTTCCAGAGATATGATGATATTTTGTGGTCCTTCGACAATTTATCAATACTTTTTTTATCCAGTGTATATGTCAACAATGTTTTTTTCTATGATGTTACAATGTTTCCCTCTTAACTACTAGCAACTTTTTCCAAGATATATGTAATTTGCACCAACAATTTTTGTATGTGTATGATGGACATCTCTGTGATCAACTATCCGCATAGTCCATTACAATGGCTTTTTTTGTATTATTTTTGGGTCTATTTTAGCCTCGAGCTATAGGCTGTTTTGAATTGGTTGTTTTTATCTCACCCATCTTCATGGATGAATTGTGCATAAGCACCTACATAATGTAAATTAATTCTCCCTGGATGAATAAATTTACGCTTTTTTCAAAGGAAAAAAAAAAAACATTTGTATCCTCATATTTTGTTTTTAATGTAGTTCGCAAATTTTTTTATTTTATTTATTTTTTTATTTTTTTTTAATTTTAAATTGTGTTTTCTTTTTCTTTTTTTTTTAAATTGTTTACGGAGTTGTTTTTTTTCAATTTATTCATTTTTTGATGTAAATATTTTTTTTTAAATTAATAAATAAAATTTTCAAGTAATACCACTTTCATATTTAGGAGTCGATTTTGAGTATTTTATTTGCCAGTGTACCGCTGTTAAGGCCACAATTTCAATTAACTTGTAATTTTAACTCCAGAAATAAAATTGGTAATACTAGTAGAATCATTTTTTGATTTGAGGGTCAATTATAAGGTTTAATATCAGTTGTCAAGGTCGTAATTTCAAACAAGTTGCAATTTTAAGTACTCTGCAAAAAAAAGGGTTGGCACCGGTAGTGCTACTTTTTTATTCGGGGCTCGATTTTGGTGTTTTTGACCCAAAAATATGGAATACCCGCGTAACTTGCATGAAAAATATTTTCACGGTATTATAATTGTAGAAAAATTGTGACTAGAATGTTATTTCAATTCATCATGATTTTTTTTCTTAGGAAAATTTAGTGTAAACATGTAGAGATGACACAATACCCATGGTGTTGGTATTTTGTATATTAAGGAAAAATGTTTCTTGTAAGAGCAAGAATATTTGGTAACAGGGATTGTTGTGAAATGAGGTTTGATAAAGCTCTACTGGCAATGTAATCCTTCCATGAATGAACTCTTCAAATCCTATAAGAGTGTCATCCAACCTATTTTGGCATTCTCTTTGAAATGACAGAGAGCTAGTGGCACCTTGGTCTTTCATAGTACTCAACCCAATGAATCATTGAAACCAGACCTGAAGTTAGAATAGACGTACTTGTTGGCCACTATAAGCAAGTAAAAAACAAGGTAACCCCTCACATAAACAAAGCACTTGACATCATATATAGTTAGAGACCTAACATTAATTGGCACATTGAGAACCAAGATTCATTTTCCATTGCATTATCATCTAGTTTTTTGTGTGCAGGGTACATGATGTAGAAAGGAGATAAATAATCAATCTGAAGCAAAGGTTACACGGAGTAGATAGGCCTAGTAGCCATTCAGAAGACATATTTTATTGTTGCACTTGTACTTTCATCAAGAAAAGGAATAATTATCGAATTCCAAACTAACTACAATTCCCTTTGGCCTCACCTCTGATTCAAAGAATTAATTTGACATTTGATTAGTAGCCAGAACTCTAGAAGAACCAATAACCTACTCCACTAGCTCTTGATTTCAGAACCAATCCAAATCATTCCAACGTTCTATTGTTTGGTGGGAGATATAAATTTTTAGTCTAGTTTGTAGTTAATTACGAGTTTAGGCATCTCCAAACTATCAAAATCATTACGGAGTTCATTTGCGAATGTAAAAAAAGGTACAAAGGAAAATTCTAGACTTAAATTCATTTTGGTAGTCATTTATGGAGGACGAGGTGAGATAGTACAAACCTACCAACAACTAGCGAGACATGTAGAGGCTAGTCAATTGAATTCCACATATATCACGAAGAGAAAGAGTTGCAAACAACGCCATGTGTTGGAGGTTTGGGGAGTCCAAACTTGATCATCCATAAAATTGCGAAGTAGAGATTAAGCAATTTCTTACTATGCCAATCCGCATATAGTGAACTGTATTTTGAGAATTCATTATGGCCTGATTTTGGAGAAGCTTAGTATGCAAAAGCTTTAAAATATTTCTAGACTTAGAATTTTTTTGAATTCGCTTGCATGGAGTCTTCTCTGAGTGAGGACGTGGTTGTGCAACCACATATAGTCCTCCTCTCAACAATTAGATGGACACAAATCTCGTGGATAAAAATAAACACCCAAGGAGTTAAGTAATTGACCATGTAGATATGGAAATCGACCAAACAAAAATAGAATTCGACTAAGGCAATGGAATCGAGTAGACTGAAGCGAAATCGACTTAGAACTAATAAAAGTCGACTTGGGCAATGAAATCAACTAGAATGAAGGGAAATTGAGAAGGCAAAAATTGAAGTTGACTCAAGTAATGGAATCAACCAGATTGAAGGTAGGAAATCGTCCCGTGCAATGAATTTACAGTTTAGGGAGAGTGTATGGCCTATGGAAGCTAGAAAAAACCAACCAACAAAGAAATCAAAACCCAAGGAGAATGAACAACTTGTGGGAAGTTAGAAACATAAACCAACAAATAAAATTCATCTTGGGGAATGAAATGGTGACCTGTAGGAGAGAGAAATACACCAACAACCATAGAGAAACCAAATTAACAACTCCCTACACTAGTCCAACAGCTCTAGGATGAGGTCCATTGATCTACCATCTCCAAAATGGACGAACATGGGAGAATAAAGAGCTATTGGGCTAGTTTTCTTGCTCATGGGGACTACATCTATGGAAAACAACCTTAAGCAATAGATGGTAACTAATCCTCCTTGTTAAACAATACACATGAATCCATTAAACTACAGAGTAACTCCATTTCAGCTCATAGACAAAGGAAACAACATATCAACAAATACATTCACACATAAAAACCTAGAGTTTACCTTGGAAACCCAAATGTGAAAACTAACTTTGAATGGGTGTTAAGTCTATTTGGCAATCTCTGGTTACAATGCTTTCATACCTCTCCATCCATCCTCTCCTCTCCTAGCCCAAAAGGCCCTTAAGATTGAAAGTATAGGATTAAATAGGGAGAGCTAGGGTAATGTGAAGGCCAATAGGTGTGACCTTTCACTTCCCATTCCTTATCCTCTTCTCCTCTCCTATTCTTTTTTTTAATAATCCATTTTTTTCTTCTCATTTTGACTTATTCCACTTTTACATTTTCATTGCTTTTCATAGTTTGTATAACCTTCATAAATTTCCAAATTAACTTGCAAGTACCGAGTCTTAGAACCATTCGCTTGTTTGGATCCCATCTCCCCATTGAGAGCCCTTTTAGTCTCCAAAATATCAAAGGAAACCAATCTGAATCAATGTACCTTATGTTTGCTTCTCTAGAATGTGACTTTGACTCTGGCTCCTAGCTACAACTTTGACTCTCTCTCCAGCTCTAGCTCTAACTCATGGATTTGACTACTAGCTCTGTTTTTGGCTATGGCTCTGGTTTTGACTATGGCTATGACTCTAGTTCTTGGATTTCTTGTTCCTACAATGTAGAAGTTTGCTCACTGACTCTTAGCTCTGATCAATCTCCAAATTTTAACTCTGTAATCAACATTCATTCCCGTCTCCCTCTTAGAGTTGGAGACGGTGCATCTTGGTAGTCAATGAAGCCAAGTCGAATGTTGGTCTCCGTTTAGTGTGACTTCATCACACTATGCCATCATGCAAAAATTCCACAAGGGAAGTGTGGTTTGCGTTCTCCTGCTAGGATCAATTGCTTCTTGTCATGGAAACAACATTTTAGTGCATGCACATGATTACAAGCACATCATGGAGTTCTCAAGAACTCCCCCAAGGTCTTTGACCTTTGTGCACCAATCTCAGACACATCCCCAATGATGAATACATGATCTCTTATATATAGCTATTCACATTTGCACATGAGGCCCCTTTATCACTAGGTCGACCCTATTACATATGTATTTACACATTACATGTACATTTAGGCCCATATATGCTCCCCCTTGTGTTGTGGGTGGGAAATCCCTCCTATTGACTAGCACTAAGGGTTTTATCATGCATGCATAAATGACCTAAAGATTCTTACTTTTTACCATTGTCCCATGCCTAAACCCCCATTACTCATGTGTAAATACAAGGCTCAAGAGATTAAGTTGACGTACCTTATTTTTCGTGTTTGATGTCGATCCCTTTTCGCGCTTGGTCGTTCTTTGACTGCAACTCTCCTATCAATGCTGACCTGCATTCACTAAAGACAAACAAAGAACTGCACATGCATTTGATCTATGAACTAACGGTTTAGAGATTTAATCAATCATACAATCAATATTCCAATAATGACAATCTCATATGGCGGGACAAGAAAAGCAATTCTTTTATTAACTTCACAATGATACCTTACAATGATACCTTACAATGATAAAGTCGACTACTGCTCCGCGATCCTTGTCCTGGGCTCTTCTTCCACTGTCTTCCAACTGCTTTGCTTTATACTTCTCTTTGCACAAGGATGGCTAAAGGTTGGGACAAAGGGAATGCTTAATCGGGTATAGTTTCTTTAATATGATTCTCCTCCTTTCAAATGAGACCCCTAACCCTTCTTTTATAGGCTAGAAGAAGCTAGGTATTTGGTCGAGTGACCAGCCATGCATGGCCGAAAGGTTTAGTTAACTTACCCAAAGTCGTGTGTTCCATCAACAACTTTCCTTTTTCCGTGCTTTTGTAGATACACGCGGGTTATCTTGGGTCAGCTAGCGTGTACACACATGCAGTAATGGAGTAGGGCACGTGGGTTTTTATAAAAGGGGTTCTTAAGAAGAGTTGTTCATCAGTGTTTTGGCAAAGAAAGAATTTGAGATGGCTTGATGCCAGGTAAGCATGTCTGGTGCAAATTAGTGTTATAACAGATGCCCCCTAATGTGTGAGGTTAGAAGAGCATCTGATGGCCGAAATACATTAACAATCTTCACCGATGTTCCAAACAAGTGAGCCCAGCGACAAGAAACCGGGAGGTGTCGTCTGCAAAATAATAATTGTCTCAAGGAGGTAGGCATACCCATGCTCGGAATAAAATAAAATCATGGCTACCAATCAAATACACTGTAGATCCATGTCATATAACTATACAAAGTGTAGCCGCGAGCAATACACAACGGAGCTACATCTCAAAATAAAAAAGATATACATGTAGAGTATCCATCTTCTAGAAGCTGATAAGGCTTGATGGCTAGAGATGAGGTCTTCATAGCTCGAGAAACAACTTCAAAATCTTCAAAACTCGGGTAGGAGTGTAATATGAGTGTACAACTTCACTACCCAGAGGTCTTCGACGGCTTGTCGGTCATGGACTGGAGAATCTTGATTATCAGACTAAAGGCTTCATTGATTTCTAACAACGACTTGATTAGACTTTCGGGATGGCCGGGCATGAGAGCAAGAGACAAACTGCAGAGGGGTCGACTCAGGATTGGTAAAAAATTCCCTTGGACAATAGCATGATAAATGATGAGACTCAGGCAACATGGCATTAACATAAGTTTATGAGGCAGGAGGCGACACAAACTCTCCATATGTTTGGAAGAATAACCAAACGGAGGAGGACACAACTCAATGTAGTGGGAACAACTTCCTAAGGTCATATTAAATCCCAGGATTTGGCGAACAAATGGACAGATGTGCTTTATCCAAGGGCGACTCATTGTGCTGCCAATAGAAAGAAAATACTTTTCCCTTCCTCTTTTTGGGGTATATTTGATTTTTTTTGTCTTTTTCAATAATTTTGGAAAAAGAATAAAAGAATGTTATGTTACAAAGGAGGAATGAGTGTTGCAAACATACAAGTTCGAGGTGCAAGGACAAGACTGATGTTCAAAGTAAGGACACTCGAGAAAAATCCCTCCTGGGGCCAAAGGTGTCAGGACGCAGAGACAAAGTGCTACAGGGCTTGCGTATAAGGCATGCTTTAGATGGTTTAGTTGAGAGCAACATGGAGCCGGCATTAGACCAGAGACGCAAGTATGCAAATGCGATTCATAAGAAACACAATGGTAACGTCCTTCTATGTAAGTTTAACGAGCCCATAGAAGGTAAGCTCGACGATTTTTCATATTTAGAGAGTCTGAAAAATGTAAAAGGAGACTCCACTGGGGTACCTTTTTCAAAGGTAGTCTAGTCGGTTCTAAAAAGGGGTAAACTAGCACCGACAAGATGTCTATTCAAAACCATTTTAACGAGTGTGATAAAGACAAGATAACTCGGCCATTTTTTCATTTTTAAGGAGTTTGAAAAAAGCTTAACTATGGACTCCGTCAGGAATGTTCCTCTGGACCATTTTAACGAGTGTGAAAGAATAAGGTCACTCGACGATCTTTTCAATTTTAGGGAGTCTGAAAAGAGCTTAACTATGGACTCTGTGGGGTTTCTTTTTCGCAAATTTAGTCCCTCAGGCTCGAAAAAGGGTTAAAATTATGCCTAAGAATACTCTTCCAAAGATTCGAGGCCTCTAGAGTATACCTTTTTTCGAACAATTGACCATCCAGACCGAAAAAGGGGTAAACTATCGTCGGATAGACATGACTTCAAATTTCATTTTAACGAGCGTGAAAGGCCACAAGATCACTAGACAATCTTTTCTTGTTTAGAGGGTCTGAAAATGGCTTAAAAGAAGACCCGTTATGTTTTGGGAGTCCCGTGGGTGAGGTAACGAGTCATGCAAATGAGGCTCAAACGTGTAATCAGGCAAAACTAAAAGGACTCCCGAGCCTACAGTCATTAGTGATAGCATGGACACCATAATGCAATCCGGATCTACCTAGAGCATCCATGTTCCGGTAAGCTCTACCACCAAATCGCGACACTTCTAAAGCAGCAATGATGGTTCCGTGTCGCAACTTGATGGGATCGATCCTATGGCAAAGGGATAAAGACAATGAGATACAAAAGTAGGGGTGGAAACCTAACTTATATGCTCAAGTTGGCTATTTGAGATTTTTCCCCACGGACTGTTAAAAGTGACCCAAAACGCCAAAAAATGTCCTGATACCCGATCGTAACCTTCCCAAGCAACTCTTGAATCACTCTAAATGGTTTTCAATTCAAAGAAAATGATAAGGGGGGCCAAAAAAGTGACAAAAAAAGGCCAAAAAGTCTATAAATAGAAGCTGGCAGCTCATTATCACCATTGCTGATTTGGGAATTGACTCTAGAGCAAAAAAAACCCTTTGATAAAAGTGGTGATTCCGAGAGCTACAGTGGACAAAATGACCATCTGTCTTGACCAAGTAAGTATAAACTACCTCCTTTTGCTTTTTAATTATTTATTTATGAATTTAATTTGGTTTCTTGGGGGGGCGTCGACCTTTAAAAGGTCGGCCCTAGGTCCACGCGGGTTGTTCTATGACAACCCGCGTGTACACTCGCTCTGTCTGATGTTAGAGCGTGTGTACACGCGACTTTCATCACAACAACTCGCATGGACCCTCCCATGAGTGCAAAAAGGTTTAAAAAGCAAGGCCTAACCCTCTGAAAATTTGCACATGTGCAGGGTATATGTGCAATGGAGAGAACAAGAGCACGGAGATATCAACGCACTAATTGGGGAAGACCCTAACGCTGTGGCGGTGTTAATGCAATGTGGCTTGCTCAATTTTTTTCTGTGTCCTTTCATGAGAGCACAACCTAGGTTATTGAATGCCTTGGTTGAATACTGGCACCCTGACGCAGAAGCTTTTATGTTAGAGGGGTAGTCACTGGTGCCCACTACAGAGGACATATACTTTTTGACTGGCCTCTCCAGGAGAGGGGAACCAGTCAATTTCGGGACATTTCCTTTGGGACCTGATAACATATCAGAATTGATAGGACTTTATTGTGAGGCTGGTACAGACTGATCAAGCTCGCAGGTGCCAATAAGCAGGATCACCGATTTGTCACTGCAAGTGATTGTGTTCCTTATAGGGCGGATGACTGGTTTTGCAGCTCTACATTAGGCATCCCGTGCACAGATGACCTGGGCAGTACAGTGCTTGAATGCACAGATATTTGACTGGAGCACTATACTGATGGATTGTATGAAGAGGCAGTTGACAGATTGTCGGTTGCGGACGCAGAGGAACTTCGGGTTCGGGACGATTCTATGCTCTTTCTTCTTTGAAAGAGTTCCTAGTTTTAGTCCTCGAGTGGTGGTACGAGGACATCGGGCCTCTCTTCCTACGGTTTGCAGATGGGCAGTGTTGCTGCCACGACAGGGTGGTGGAAGGACCAATGAGTCCTTTGATGATGACTTCTTTGCTTGGTTGTCATGACAGATCCCAGCCATTGAGGATTATCCTTATGCTGGGATTTATTTCTCGAGAGATCTCGAGATCCTTGTACCTCCAGGCGAGGAGTGAGGCGAGATGGGTAAGTTTGCATCATATTTTTTTTGAAACATATATAATTTTAATTTTTTGTTTTTTTGATACACCATTTTTTTTATACCAGAGTATTTGATAGATATGTCTCTACTGTGTGCAGATGTGGGACCCTCACGACCTATGGATTATGCGAGGAACAAGCGTCGTCCTCGGCCAGGGGCCGCACCTGCCGCCGCAGGGGGACTAGCAAAAACAGGAGAGCTTCCAGCCAGTGAGGCTGAGAGGGTTTTGAGACGAGTTGAGCGAAATTTTACCTCGCTTACTCGCACCATCCCTATGGTAGAGATCGAGGATCTACCACCATCCATGCAACCTCATGTAGTGCAGGCACCACAGACATGGGTCCGACTGTTTCGACGTTTGGCCAACGCTGTTGATTATTACAACAGGGCCCACATGCCCTGACCTTAGTTAGTCTAGACTTTGATAGCTCCACCTGTATATATTTTTTGAGGGCATGAGCCCCATGACTCATTACTGGTCATATTTTTTGATGCGCTTGCGTCCACCTATGTACTCTGATGATTATGATATTATATATGGATTTTTATGTCTTTTTGTGTCTTATGGATCATATTTGCCTTTAAAAATGTATTTACATGTTTATATGTATATCTTTTTATATGTGTGCGAGATGCCAATCTAAAATTTGATTAGCTAGAGTATCTATAACTTGGTTTAATCTCCTAGGAACATGAAAATATGTAATATAATCAAAGCTTCGTTCTAAGAGACATACCCTAAGGAATCGTCGGTGTAAAGTCCGATCATGAACACTGTAGACTCTATTTAACTGACACACAACCAGTAGAGCGTCTAAATAGACCCCGAGATGAGAGATACCAAATGACAGGGCATCACGAAGCAACTTAATAAATGCATTGTACTCGGGGACATTGTTTGTGGTGTCGCCTAAGCATATACCTCTGGAAGATAATAACTGGCCTCGAGGTGTAAAAATTACCCAAGCTACGGAGGCAAGCCTCCGAGTGTGTCAGCTAGTACCGTCTGCGTACCCAATGAACACCTCTGATTCACTTGACATCTGCCACAATGACAAAAGATAACATAAAAAATGACACGTCCATAATACTAAAAGAAACTAGAAAGTAATAGTACATNACCCAAGGTGACCTACCTATGAGTAATACTTCTTGAGGTAGAGCCCATTTCTAGGCTCCGCCAAAGCATTTCCCTCAAAGTCAACCAGACGATAAGCGCCCTTTTTTAGAACCTCTTTTATGATGAAAGGTCCGAACCGCATGGGTTTGAATTTTCCTGCCCCCAGGGGGTCCTTATTTTGGTCATAGACCAGGACAAGGTCGCCTTCAGAGAAAATCCGAGGACGAACGGACCAATCATACTGACACTTGACTTTTTGTTTGTGAGCCTCATTGGCCAGAGCCGCATCACGACGCTGCTCATTGAGCCGCTCAAGGTATAATAACCGTTCTTCAAGTGGAGAAGTGTTTGGCAATAACTGTACTACCAATTTTAGGGACAGGATCTGACATTCTATAGGCAAGACTGCTTCCAGCACCTAAACGAGTTGAAAAGGTGAGAAACCGGTTGTAGTCTTAACAAACGTTCGGTAAGCCCATAATGCCGAGTATAACATCAAATGCCAATTTGACTTGGCTGAGTTGATCGTTCGTTGTAGGATGGTCTTAAGAGATTTATTTACAACTTCCACCTGACCATTTTCTTGGGGGTAGTAGGGTGACAAATGTTCTTGCCGCAACCCAAGCCTTGATGTTAATTCGGTCATTATCTGGTTCTGAAAGTGACTGCCATGGTCAGTGACAATCTCTCTCAGGACGCCGAACCTTGCTATTATCTGGTTGAATAAAAAGAGATCTGCAGTGTCTCCATCATCTTTAAACGTTGGCATAGCTTCGACCCACTTCGTGAAGTAGTCTATGGCTACAATGATATAATGGTGCCCCCTTGCTGAAGGAGGGTTGCTTGTAGTGTAATCAATCCCCCACTTGGTGAAGGGACCAACTGTGATGACATGAAACATGGGAGCGGGATGTGCCCTCATCTTCCGAGAGAAGATCTGACACAGGTGGCACTTCTTGACCGATTCGATACAATCTTTGATTAGTTTCGGCCAGAAGTAACCTGCTGTAAAATCTTTTGGGCTGTTGCCAACCCAGACAAATGACCGCCACATGCTCCGGTGTGGCAATCGTTAAGCACGATAACCGCTTCTTCGTGAGTGAGGCATCGACGCAGGATGTCGTCTACAGCTCTTCGATACAACGTATCATCGAGTATGATATAATTCTTAGCCTGATGGCGTATATGGCGACGCTCATCACGAGAAGCAGAGGCAGGGCACTTCAAAGTCTGGAGATAGACAAGTATATCTCTGTACCAGGGATCAGAAGATGCGATAAAAAGAACATATGCCTTCTGATAGGAAACTCTTCGGGCATAACATCACCTGACTCGATCGGAAGTTCCGAGATGAGTTCTGCGAAGACCAGTGACTTTTTGGATTTCACTGAAACGAAATTTAAGTCGAATTCCTGGAGGACGACTATCCATCTACTGATCTTTCTGCCTATTACCTGTCGTGTCAACACGTATTGAAACGGATTCACAATGGCAACGACGGTGGTCTTGCGAAACAAAACATAATGACGAAACCTTTGAACAACATGGACTGCTTCCAACGCAAGTTTTTCGATATGAGAATAATTGAGTTCCAGTCCGACTAGGCCTCGGCTCAGGTAATAGATCACATATTCTGAGAGCAAATCATCTTCCTGAACTAAGACCATGCCAATGGTTGACTCTGCTGCAGCCAGGTATAATAAGAAATCTTTGTTGTAGTTGGGTGGACGAAGCAGAGGGGCAGTTGTGAGGGCATGTTTCAATGCTTTGAAGGAGCGTTGAGCAGCATCGTCCCAATGAAAAGGAATGTCTTTCTTCAGTAAGCGCATAAAGCCCTTTGTGATCTTGGCATAGTTGGTGATGAAACACCTTAAAAAATTCGCCTTGTTCTGTAGACTCTGAAGTCGAAGGATTGTGCATGGGGGAGGCAACTGAACTATTGCCTCAACCTTGAGAGGATCGACCATGATCCCTGTTGTTGACACTATGAAACCTAACAAACGTCCTAATATTACGCAAAAGCTGCATTTGTTTGGATTCAAATGAATCTGGAAGTAATGACATCGCTCAAAGATAAGTCGGAGGTGTGTGGGATGATCCGTTCTCTTGCGAGATCGAGATGCTAAATCATCTAAATAGGCCTCGACTATATGCTTGAGATCATGGAAAGCAAAAGACATGGCCCGTTGGAAGGTAGCTCCAGCATTTTTGAGACCAAAAGGCATCTTACGATAGGCAAATGTACCCCATGGACAAATGAATGCAGTTTTGTGTTGGTCTTCGGGTTTGATTTGTATCTGATTATATCCCGAAAAACCATCCATGAAAGAAAAGGCCTCGCAACCTGCACAATCAATTATCTGGTCGATGAATGGTGTGGGAAAATTGTCTTTTGGACAGGCTTTGTTCAAACCACGGAAGTTCGTACATACACGAATCATGCCCTGTTTCTTATTGACCAGCACAGGATTTGACACCCATTGGGTCAAATGGATAGGATAGATAAAACTGAATTTTAGCAGTTTCTCGACTTCAACCTTAATGGTTGCTGCTTTCCTCGGATTAACTGGACGAAGCTTCTATCGAACTGGCTTGGCATCAGGATAAGTTGTGATTTCACGTTCGACTATTCTTGGATCAATGCCTGGCATTTCCTCGTAAGACCAGGCAAAAACTATCAAAATCATTACAGAGTTCATTTGCGAATGTAAAAAAAGGTACAAAGGAAAATTCTAGACTTAAATTCATTTTGGTAGTCATTTATGGTGGACGAGGTGAGATAGTACAAACTTACCAACAACTAGCGAGACGTGTAGAGGCTAGTCAATTGAATTCCACATATATCACGAAGAGAAAGAGTTGCAAACAACGCCATGTGTTGGAGGTTTGGGGAGTCCAAACTTGATCATCCATAAAATTGGCAAGTAGAGATTAAGCAATTTCTTACTATGCCAATCCGCATATAGTGAACTGTAATTTGAAAATTCATTATGGCCTGATTTTGGAGAAGCTTAGTATGCAAAAGCTTTAAAATATTTCTAGACTTAGAATTTTTTTGAATTCGCCTGCATGGAGTCTTCTCTAAGTGAGAACGTGGTTGTGCAACCACATATAGTCCTCCTCTCAACAATTACATGGACACAAATCTCGTGGATAAAAATAAACACCCAAGGAGTTAAGTAATTGACCATGTAGATGTGGAAATCGACCAAACAAAAATAGAATTCGACTAAGGCAATGGAATCGAGTAGACTGAAGGGAAATCGACTTAGAAATAATAAAAGTCGACTTGGGCAATGAAATCAACTAGAATGAAGGGAAATCGAGAAGGCAAAAATTGAAGTTGACTCAAGTAATGGAATCAACCAGGTTGAAGGTAGGAAATCGTCCTGTGCAATGAATTTACAGTTTAGGGAGAGTGTATGGCCTATGGAAGCTAGAAAAAACCAACCAACAAAGAAATCACAACCCAAGGAGAGTGAACGACTTGTGGGAAGTTAGAAACATGAACCGACAAATAAAATTCATCTTGGGGAGTGAAATGGTGACCTGTAGGAGAGAGAAATACACCAACAACCATAGAGAAACCAAATTAACAACTCCCTACACTAGTCCAACAACTCTAGGATGAGGTCCATTGATCTACCGTCATCAAGAGATCACACAGGAAAATAACAATGCCATTAAACACATTTCGGCAAAAAATTGTGGACCTGTAGCAAGTAATAACGAACATTATGAACCTACTCACAATCCAGAAACAAAGAATTGATGGTTTGGAAATTGATTACCAATATCTCTGGTCTTTGGTCTTACCCCAACGTTCAAACTCGACTTCAATCAACAAAGGTGCACCAATTTCTCATCATGGAGGAAATAAATATGTAGATCTCAGAGGCCATGACTTAGTTCCTATGGAAGTGGAAGAAGGCTCTCCACCTATCAAAGAGAAAAAAGTTCAGGACAAAGAGTCCTTTCACTAGCAACTGTTTTACATAATAGTTTTGTTGTTGGGTTAGTTTGTAAAGGAAATTACCAGTCAATCTGTATGGAAATACCCTCTGGAGAGTGCTTTAGTTTTTATTACGACAATAGTAGGAAAATACTATGTCCATGAGCCATATTTTGTATATTTTTTTGACTGTGTTGTTTGCTTCAACACAACCCCTTTATATTAATACAAATTTCAGTTTCAGAAAAAAAAAGTACTCATTATATTATTATTGTTTATATTTGTGAAACATTACTACATTTTGTGTCATTAAATGAGATGTCCTGATTTTGAATATTTACTCTCCGAATAATATAGAAACAATTGAAAAAATGATACAACATATATTGTTTGATTTTAATTTAAATTACAAATATATATGTTGTAATTTTATTTCATGCAAATTTATTTAGTTATGTACTACAAAATATAAACTAGTTCACCTTGTATTGATGATGATGATGATGATGATGATGATGATTAACGTCCACTAAGAACAAATTGGTCTATCAGACCTTAAGAGGGTAAGTGATTACTTGTGATTCTTTAGAATTTATATTACTTTGTATTGTATTTATATCGTAAATGTGTTTTTGATAACTTGATTTTATTACTTTGAACGTAAGAAGTAACCATTAATCTCCTATTAAAAAAATGACAATCTATAAAAAAAATTATGAACTTAAAATCGACACTTTATAAATTTGTATTTATATTTATATCGAATGTATGTTTTTGATGACTTGATTCTAATACTTTGAAACTTAAAAAATAATTATCAATCTCTTAATTTAAAAATAATAATAACCTATAATTTTTATTGAACTTACAATTGACACTAGATAAATTTCTTTGAACATAAAATTGTCATTCTATTAATTTGTGTGAACATAAAGTGATAGGTAGTAAAAGTTTTTGTCAGTCATTAATTTTTTATTTGATTAGCAAAGGTGAACGTCAAATTTCAACATTGTGTGAGTGTGATGCTTCTATGCGTGGGTGCATCATTTATGTGTGAGTGCGCCACTTATGTAGGTGTGTGGGTAGTCAAGTATAAGTTAGGTGTGTCTCTTATGCATGTTATTGTGTCACTTATGTGTCAATTTGTCACTTATGAATGTGAGTGCATCACTTTTGTGAATGAGTATGCAACTTATGTGTGTCCCTTTTGTGAATGAGTATGCAACTTTTGTGTGTCACTCAGTCACTTGTGTGTGTGTGTGAGCATATACGTGTATAAGTTATTTATTACAATAAAAATATTAAAATATTTTATGAACCTGACATTATCATTACCGGGAAGGATGATGGATCTCTAGCACAACAATTCCATCGAAAGAAAATTCACGCTGACAAATACTTACATGTAGAATCACTCCACCACCCATCATAGAAACTAGGTGTCATTAACATTTTGGTGACAAGAGCTATCACGATCTTTGATGAAGAGCACATAGAGCACGAGTTGCATCATTCATAAAGGTCAAAAGGGTCAAAGTTACCCAAATCAATCCTCTGCTTTTCTTTCCCAAAGTTGCAATCAAGTAAAGGAACTAGTAGCAGAGAGATTGGCTTTTGAGTGATCAATATATCAAATTTAGATCACACTAATTAGTGGCGGGGAAAAATAACTTCAAAAGCTACAAGTATAGATTCCTATGACCTTTATGTGTTTCTACCTAGTGAGGATTCATTACAAAGTCCTTCCACCAAGTAGTTTTTTCATGCCTTGGTCAAATACTTGATTTTTTCAGGTCACTTATTGATGGGAGAATACATGTAGCAGGTCAATACAAGAGAGTTGGGGGATATGTAGAGCATTGTAGTGCTTGATCAATTTTATTAACTACTACAAATGTGAGATATTCCTATGTCACTGAGAAGGTCCTAGGCATTGAACAATGAAGATAAAGAAGAGCATCAAAGGAGAATGAATACATTTTTGTGGATCTTGAAGGGTGCAAACTAGCCCAATACATAGCCACCTAGTCAAACACCTTAGGAATCATTAACACTTTGGTGACAAAAGCTATCATGATATCTGTTGAAGAGCATATAAGGCAAGAGTTACATTATTCATTGAGGTCAAAAGGGTCAAAGTTACCCAAATCATTCATCCTTTTCTCTTTTCCAAAGGAACAATCAAGCAAAAGGACGAGTAGCAGAGAGTTTGGATTTTGAGTCACCAATATATCAAATTTATATCACAATCCTTAGTAGGTGGGGAAAAATAGTTTCTAGAAGCTATATACACATATTCCAATGAAATTTTATGTGTTTCTACTCTATGGGGATTCATTACAGAGTCCTTCCACAAGGTAGCATTTTCATGCCTTATTCAAATCCTTGATTTCTAATGAAATTTTCGGCCAAATCCTCAATATAGGAGAGTTAGGGGATATGTTGAGTGTTGTAATGCCCAAGAAATTCTATAAAATGTTACAAGTGTGAGAGCTTCTCGTATTGCAATAAGGGTCCTAGACATTGAACAAAAAGATGAAAAAAAACATCTGAGGAAAATGAATACATCGTTGTGGATATTAAAGAGTGCATACTAGTCCAATCCTTAACTACCTATTCAAACACCCCACCCCACCCCACCCCAATACCTTTCTAAACCATACCCCAATATCTATATGTTATATATTAAAAATGCTCTCATATATATATATATATATATAACCCACATGATATAATATTACCTAATTGATAACATCCCATGGAAACACTTGGAGAAGATATTTAAAAAGAATGAATATGGTATAAGTGAATTAATAAAGTTGTCTTAAAAATTAGGAGGGACGCCCCATAAGGCAACAAGAGGAAAAGGATGGAATAAAAATAATATTGTCATACATCAAAAGGGTCACTCACAAGATTACACAAGCATTGAAAAGGGAAAACATAATTACACATCATGAGGAGGATGTTATACCTTGTAAAATATCAAATCAATACAAGAATACATAAAGGAGTCTACGAAATATCGTACTCATGTTGTAAAAATAAAAACTACATCTATGAAAATAAAGCTTAAAGAATATTGTGTAAACATAATGTACAATCAAAACCAAAAAATTGCATGAGCAAAACACGCCTCTAACTTTGAACATCAAATATGTTAAACATATAAAATTAATTTCCAAAGAAATAATTCTTGAAATCTATGTTGCACGAGGATCTATCTCAAAAAAATTTGGTACTTGCCATTTTGGCGTTTTGAGGAATTGGGACATTTAGGAAATGTCCCCAAACTTATTGGGGACTTCATCGAGAATTTGGAGACTTGTTGGTCATCGATAAGATGTTTTGGGTATATTTCAAGGACGTTTTGTACATATTTCAAGGATGTTCTAGGTAGATTTTACGAATATTTTGGACGAAATTCAAGGATATTCCAAGTATATATCTTCAAATTTGACAATAAACATTGATGATTGGACAATATGATCATTTTTTCCATCCATTTTTTTTGTATTGTACTAAATCTAAATCTGTTGTACAAGTTACAACTCAAAACATGGATTTTGTATGATGGGTTTCAACTTAGGTCTCTAGTGATTAATGATTGAACTATTGCATTTTCAACAACAACATTATAGCAAGCAAAGCCTCCATGTGAAAAAACTAGGCAATGCAACATTTCAAAGCGCTGGTCCTTGTGGTTATTGCTCTTGTTCTTCTCATTTTTCAGGTCATCTCAGCTTTTACATATTGTGCATGGGTTTCCAGGAGTCATTCGAGTCCAGTTCTTTCACCATCCCTACCTCAAGCATTGCGAAAACAATCAACTAGTAGTGACTAGGATTATGTACTAAATGTTTGAATAAATTCCTATTCAATCACCTTCTTAATCTAAAATATGAATCTAATCTCTTTGCAGAACCAAAGTGTTTTATAGTGGTTTTTAACACATCGATAAAAATATGTAGAACCTATTGAGAAGGGAATGCCTTTTATGTTTTAACATAATCATCATTAACAAGAAACATGAGGAAGAAAAGTTGTTATAGAGATAGTTCTCTATCACATAGACCCTTCATGGACCTTATTGCAAAGTGAAAATAGTTACACTTAAGTTTCCTAAAGCTAAACTGCATTTTGGCATTTTGCTCATGTCTAGTGATCAATGTTGGAATGTCACTCAACCCTTTTTAAAATTCACCGAGCTTTTTCATAATTGGAAAGTGTAAGGGCTCTACATAATACTATATAGTATACCTTGTTGTGGTGAATTCTAAATTTTTAATATTTATTTTATATATATCAAATATTGTCATCTCCAACCTGTGGTCCCCTTAAAAATTTGGAGGTGCCATCCCGAAGATGTTTTCTGCATAACTCGAAAATTAAAAAGAACAAAAACAAATTACAATGTAAAGGCGGTTATAAGTTAAGTGGAACATAGATGCCGATAATAATAATAATAATCTAATTTTAAGGTCATGGCCAAGCCAAACATCAAATTGGTGTATGAGACCCCCTTATTTGATATTCGTGATGCTTATTAAATTAAAAGATGATGATTGATTGAAATTGCTCCTCCATAGTACTTGTAACCTAAATAGTTTTTATAGTTCATATTTACATATGCATAGCTCTTACTATCTTCAATTACATGTGTATAGCTCTTACTATCTTCAAGCAAGATAGTTATCCTCTTTTTTAGTGAAGACAGATACCATCCATGATCTTATTGATGATCATGGAGACCCTCTTGTTTGTGGGACAAAGACCCCCTCCACACAACAATTTGAGTATTATATTACAATAAAACAAGTAAAATTCATTATTAATGTAAAACAAATTAATAAAAATAAAAGATACTTCAAAAACTTTACGTGTAAGGGTGGACACTCCACCTATCATCAGGGACATAAAAAAAGCTCCTATGGTGGAATAAAGTGTTGAGTATCTTATTTATGAGACAAGGGAGTTCAAAAAATGTCAATGGAAAGTAGTGGTTGTTGAAGGAGAGAAAGAATTGACCCTTGAATTAATAAGATGAAATGGGATAAATGTGAGAGATATAAAAAGTGGAGGTAAATTTGAATAGATTAAAAAACAACAAATATTTGAATATGTCATTAAAGATTAGATGTTAAAGTATTTGGATGGAAAAAAGGGGGTAAAGAAAAATAAAACATGGAAGGAAATTTTTAGTGGTTAGCAATAATTTAATATAAAAAATTGTGTTCCTTAAGTTTTGGTGAGAGAAGAATAATAATGTTAGGTGAGAGAAGAATAATAAATTTTGTGATGAAATTTAAAATTATTCATAAATTTTTTATAACAATTAATGGGTTAAATTAGGTAAAGATTAAAATTAGAGATTAAATGTTAAAGTAATTGGATGAAAAAAGGGGGGAAAGAAAAATAAAACATGGAAGGAAATTTTGAGTGGTTAACAATAATTTAAGATGAAAAAATTTGTTTGTTAAGTTAGGTGAGAGAAGAATAATAAAATTAGGTGAGAAAAAAATAATAAATTTTGAGATGAAATTTAAAATTATTCATAAAATTTTTATAACAATTAATGGGTTAAATTGGGTAAAGACTAAAATTAAAGAAGAAGGAAGCAGTCCTTAAAGTGATAAGAGAGTCCTTAAAGTGATAAGAGGGAAGCTGGTGAATGTGAAAAATATAAAATGGGGAGGGGAATATGAATATATTAAAAAATATGAATAAATCTTTAAGAAATTTAAGGAGTAAAGGAATTAAATGATAAAGTGATTATAAGAAGAAAAAAGGGGAAGATGAAAGAGAGAAAGAAGAAAAAATATATAATAATAAAATAATATAATAAAATATGGGAAGAAATTTGAAATTAAGAGTAAAAATTAATAAAAAGGGGTTGAAGAAATTAAAGGGGAAGGAAAAACATTTGAAGGAGAATATAAAACTAATGACCTGGGAAGATTAAGAGATAAAGCCAAATTATAGAGAAGTAGAGCAAAAATGCTAGGGTGGGGGATGAATAGAAACTCAGAAGGGGGGAAGAGATAGGACGAAGACGAGTAGGAAAAAGGTCTAAGAAGGAGATCTAATGGTCAAGATGGAGAATTGCTGGTTTCTATGATTGGCTAAGCTTCTATCCATCTTCGCGTATGAAATTATTAGGATGCTTCCCGATTTCCAGGGCTTCCCGAATGAGTCAGGAGGAGTAATGAGGAGCGGAGGATAAAATTTTTGTTTGTTCAAAGCAAATAAGGTGTTTAGATTTAAAGGAGTGTTCGACAATGGTTGATTTAGTGATTCGATTATAGATGGTATCGACTATTTGTTCTTTGAGGCGGGCTTTAAAGATTCTATCGGTTTGACCTATGTCCGATTTCCCATAGGATCAAGGAATCTGGTAAACTCCTGGGCCAAGCACTAGGTCGGCTTTGTCTTTGGTAGTTCTAAAAAGTTGTTTTAGGGTTTTGTAGGGTACGAATATGGTTTTGATATTTTTCTTAGCTAAGAGTTTCGATATCTGATTGGTGGTGCCTTGGATATAAGGTAGAGATATGAGGGCACGAGGTGGTGTGGAGGGAGAGGTGGCTTAGGGTTGTTGGCTACTTGGAAAGTTTGGTTGATTTGATGGAGGGAGTAGCCATTGGATAAAAGGGTTTTGTTTAAGTGCGCCTTTTCCTTTGCGAGGAATTGAGGGGAGGAGTTACAGATGGCCCGAGTGACTGGGGTTTTAAGGACACCAGATTTTTTAGATGGATGATGGTGGGAGATGACATTAAGGTATCTATCAGTGTGAGTTTTCTTTTTGTAGCCTGATGGGAGATGGAGCCATATGGAAGGCGAGAGATGAGAACATCTAAGAAAGGGATTGAGTTGTCCTTTTCCATTTCCATGGTGAATTGGATGTGGGGGGAAAGGTTGTTAAGATGATTGAAGAAAGAGGTTAAGTTGGCTTGGCCATGAGGCCAGATAACGAACATGTCATCAACAAAACAAAACCAACACTTAGGTTTGAGGTGGAAGTTGCTTAAGGCTAAAGTTTCAAAATGTTCCATGAAAATGTTGGCAACCAATGGGGATAAGGAAGATCCCATGGTTGTGCCTTTGGTTTGTTTATAGCAAACCCCCTTGAAGGTGAAAAAGGTTGAGGAGAGGCAAATTTTGATGAGGTCTAGAGTTTCGGGGTCTACTAAGTTGGAGATCAGGAAAAGGGCTTAAGGCATGAGGATTTTGGTGAAAAGAGAGACCATGTCGAAACTGACCATAATGTCTTGTTCCTCAAGGTGGAGATTGCAAGTTTTATGAATAAAGTTGGTGGAGTCTTTGATAAAGGAGGAGGTATTCCCTACGAAGGATTGGAGTTTATAAAAAAGAAAACGAGCAAGGGCATGAGTGGGGGCTCCTATAGCGCTCACTATGAGCCTAAGAGGAATATCCTGTGGGAAATCGTACATAGGTCAAACCGGTAGAACCTTTAAATCCCGCCTCAAAGAGAATATAGACGATACCACCTATAACCGAATCGTTAAATCATCCATTTCCGATCCATTTATGAACACTCCTTTAACTCTAAACACCTTATTTTCTTTGACCAAACAAAAATTTTAGCCTCCGCTCCTCAATACTTCTCCCGACTCATTCAGGAAGCCCTGGAAATCGAGAAGCATCCTAATAAATTCAACCACGAAGATTGATACAAGCTTAGCCAATCCTGGAAACCAACCATTCGCCATCTTGACCATTAGATCTCTCTCTCTCAGACCTTTTTCCTACTTGTCTTTGTCCTACCTCCTCCCCCCTTAGTTTATGTTCCTCCCCCACCCTAGCATCTTTGCTCTATTTCTCTCTGATTTCGCTTCATCTCTTAATCTTCCCTAGTCATTAGTTTTGTAATCCTCCAAATGTTTTTTCCTTCCCCTTTAATTTCTTCAAACCCCACCCTCCTCTTTTATTAATTTGTACTCTTAATTTCAAATTTCCTCCCATATTTTATTATTATTATTATATATTTTTTCTTCTTCTCTATTTCATCATCCCCTTTTTTCTTTTTCTAATCATGGTTGCCTTTTTTTAATCTGTGATATAAATCTTCACTCAGCCACTTCAATTTAAGGATTTAACAATTTCTTGCTTGATATATCCTTAGAAGATTTAATTCTTTTACTCCTTAAATTTCTTAAAGATTTATTCATATTTTTTTATACATTCATATTTCTCTAGCCTTAAGCTAAACTTTTTTCCAAGAATATTTGCCCGAAATCAAGTGGATTAGTAGATTTAAGTAATCATTTCGTAGAACAACTAACCAAGGCCTATTTCCCTCCCTTTTTATACTTTTCACATATACCCCCTTCCCTCTTCTTATTTTAATCTTTACCTAATTTAACCAATTAATTGTTATAAATTAAATATCATCCTAAAATTTATGATTCATCTCTCACCTAATTTAATGGACAAAATTTCCTTTCATCTTATTAATTCAACTAACAAATTATTTCTCTCCTTAAATTTTTATTTTTATATTTTTTCTCATCACCTTTAAATAATTCATTTTTATATCATTTTTTGACATTTTATCTCTCAATGTCACTTACTCTCTTATTTAATAAATAAGACACATTGCTTATCCATACAATTTTTTTTAACACAATTTTTTTTTATTTATATTAAAATAATTAATTTTAATTAAAATTAAATTAATATAATTTTAATTTAAAATATGATAAATAAAATTATTTAAAAATAAAAATATGTAATTTAATTGTTGACCAAAATCTTGAGTTTTATCAATTCTTCCCATTTTAACATAGTGCTTTTAACAGGACACTTCATCACTACTGCCCTGTATCCGACTTCATCACTGACTGTGCCCTGTATCCGAAGGGAGAAACTCCTCCCATATTATCAAGAGAGAGTGAATTTTTTCTTCCATTTAAATTTATAAATTTAGATCTCTCTGATTAACAAGTCCCATCGCCTCTCACGAGAGGGTAATCGGGTAATCGTCCGATTGTTTTTTTTCCATTAAGGAAGAGGCTTCACACTCGACGACGTACCACTGCAGGCTACCAAAACTCAATTTTTGATATTTGTAACATGAACAGAATGAAGGATAATTTGGATAGGAGTTCACTGCTCATTAATCACTTGTTCAATTTTGGTCTCAAAGCATCA